>CM031880.1:13924966-14209728 GCA_018697195.1 Certhia americana
GAGCTCCGTACTCACGGAACTAGTTCTATCCTTTTTTGTGGTTTTTTTTTCAACTCCGGAAGGCACCGGGCCTGCGGGGGAACAGCTCTAGAGGTGACTATGGGACAGCATGTTCAATGCCAGGTGCCTCTCCTAAGCCAGCTCCTGACCAGCCTATTCATCCCTTTAGTAATTGTGTCTGCTTGGGTGTTGTCTGGAGGGTGAGATTGCGGTTTTTGAGGAAGAAAGAAAGTGCTACTGAATTAAACAATTGTGCAACTCAAGAGCCAAGAAAAAAAAAAGCCCTTACTTCATATTCAACTAGTTTGGAAACACTTGAAAGTATCCCTAAAAATAGGTGTGGAAAAGGAGTTTGTAGAATACAAAGAGATTATCATGCAGTAGTATTGTTGTCTTTGTTTTATGAGATGCTGCTACAGAATACAGTCCCTCAGGGTAACCTCAATTAAATTTTTTATGAACAAACCCTTGTTTTATACTTTGGTTTGAGAAGGTAGAAATAGGAAAAGACGGCCGTAAGACTGATTTATTGTAACATGTCTTTGAAAAGCCCAAGGAGAATGGCTTTGTAAGGTCTCTAAAGGCATACGATTGTTACAGGGGCTCCAAATAAGGTTAAGTGATTTTTTTTATTGTGCTGCTAGATGTGCTCTTGAGATGAACCTAAAGGGAGATATATTCCAGGCAGGACACTTTGGGTAAAATCTTGGGTTGACTGAAAATTTATTGCAGCTTCCCAGTTGGATCTTCACATCAGTGTTATGTGGTCATCCATTGGTTGCTGCTCATCTCATTTTTATGCACATGATCCCCTTCCAGCAAACGCAGCACATCCCCACCCTGTATCCATATGTGTGTTCTGTGGATGTACACATCTTTTGTATTAAAATAGACCTTCCAGTTATTTGTTAGTCAATTTATTTTGTAAAACCGTTCCCATAAAAAAAACAACAAATGTACCGCGCACCCCTATGTCCGTGGACAAATTCTTGTGCTTCTTTTTTTTTTTACACATGTATCTGTTTGTTATTAATCTGTAGGTGTGAACAACCTGTTTTGTCTGCAGCTCCTGTGCGCTATCAATAATCGAGACGGGGATTTTGTGTTGGCAGTTATTAACCACGCTGATCATAAAACAGTTACAGAGTGTTTTACTGGGGTAGTGTCTTACTGCTCTCGCCTTAGAAAATAACAGCTCTTTTTTCCGAGCCCAACCAACAATGGTGGTCAGCCACGAATAACCAGTTCAACAGTGGTAGTTGCCATATGGAAACTATCTCTTCCAGAGAGCCAAAAGGAGCCCTAGAGCCACAACTGGGCGGTTCAGTCAGAAGGGAACACTTAGCTTGATTCCTTGTATGCAAAACCCATGCCTCTTTAATAACAATCAAATTATCACTTGTAATAGATAAATTAGAAAGTTAATTGTGAAAGTGATGTAATGAACTAGTAATTCAAAGTGGATTTCTTTTATTTTGATGGGAGTTCGAGTTGTAGTCCCAATACAACTCTACTTGCCTCCTTTGTATTAGTTTTACTTGGTTTTCGTTCGTGTCTCCACACAAACACGCAGTGCTGCCTCCGTCAGTTCCTTCTCTCAGCGTGTGGAGAGGACTGTCAGAAGAGTTTATTTTGGGCTCGGCTTCCACTTAATCTCAGTAGTAACGGCTCACAAAAACAGCGCATGCAAGTGTATACCGCCCCTTACGGGCTTTAGGGCTGAAGCAGTAATAACGGGCTATTGTCGGCCGGAGGGGGGGGGGGGGGGGGGGGGGGAGGGAAATGTGACAGCCCGTCCCCCCGAATGCTGCCGGGGCTCGCCCCTCGTCCCGGCGGTCGGGACAGATATTTGGCGGGGGTGTTGCCGCATGACGTTGCTGGCGGTCGGGTTGCCGGTCGCCGCCCTCCGCCCGCCCCGGCGGTGCCTCACCGCCCCTCCCGCGGCCCGGTTCCGCGCTGCCCCGTCTTTGCACGGGCGGGCGCTCTTTTGAAATGAATGACCTCACCCGCGCCGGCCAACCGCCGCGCGGCCGCGCTTAATATTCATGAGGCCGCCCCGTACAATCAGCGTGGCGAGGAGGTTGTTTAAACGGCAGGCCCCGCAGCCAATCAGGCCGCTCCGTAGGCAGCCAACGCCGAGGCTGAGCCGCGCCGAGCCCCGCGTGTGCCTGCGCTCCGCTCCTGTCCACACTACCGCGACCAATACAGGTACGTGCAGCCCGCCGCAACTTTCGGGGGTGCCTGCCCCCCTCCTTCTCGCCTCCCGCGCTTCGTCCCTCTGCCCTGCATGCCACCGCATGCTTTTTTTTTTTTTTTTTTGCTTTTTTTTTTTTTTTTCTTTTTTTTTTAATGTTGCGTTCCGTTTCTTCCTTTTTCCTCCGAGTTTTTTTTGTGGGTTTTTTTTTTTAATTAGAAAAAATAGGGAGATCACCCAAAACTTTTGGTTCCCTCCTCTAGCGGGGATCGGGCGGGTTTTATTTTGTCGTTGTTTATATGACAGAGCTGTGCGCAGCTGGCGGGCGGTGGGGCAGCGGGCGAGGACGAGGTTGGCACCCGTCCTCCTCCCTGCCCCGCGGGAGCTCCCCCACGCGCCGAGGGGCCACCTGCCCCCGTGCAGCCCGTAGCTCCGCTCGGGCTCCCCGTTCCGCGAGAGTTATATTTTTTATGAGTGGTAGCCACACTGAGCACCGGAAACCTAAACTCTCTTCTCCCACCGCATGGGCAGGGATTTTTCTTTTCTAGCCGCACTCCTAATGTCGCACGGCAAAACGCCGGCGCACCGGTTGCTTTTTTTGATTGTGCCCCTTCGCACGGGTGGGATCGTTGTGGGGGTGGCGGTGAGGAAAGTTGCGGCCTGTGCGCAGTGCCGTGCTACCGCTTTGTTTATCTGCTTAATTATGGCGTCGCTTAGCAGCTGACAGGGTACACACCCTGCGCGCTGCGCCGGCGGTCCTGGCCAAGCAGTTTTTTCTCGCCGCGCCACCTCCAAACCCCCCCGATCCCTTCGGCTTCTGCCTCCGTGCGAGCTACCCCTGTCGAAGAACGGTGTGTTCTGGGGCACGGCGCGCGCCCGCGGCGTGTGGGCCCGCATCGTCAGCACTTCCCCGCGCCGCGGCATCGTGCTGTAGGGCATTAATATGGCTGGCGCTGGCTCCAGCCCCCCCGGCGAAGGGAAGAAAGAACGTGTCGAGCGGCATCAGCGGAATGCGGTGAAGAGGGCGGGTCGCGGCGTGGAAAAATCCGTCCCCGTGCCCTGCCGGGGGCTCAAAACCTTTCGCTTTCGCCCCGGATCCGTCTCCCCCCACCTCCTGTGTCCTCGGACGGGCGCTCTGGGGGGCCGCCTCCGGGGCTACCCGCACTCTTTTTTTGGCAGAGCGGAGGAGCGTAGCGGCGGCGGTAACTGGCTGCACGGGAGCCTTTGTTAGAGAGCGCTGCGCTAGGCAGGGGCCGGGGGGGGTGGGGCGGGCGCCCGCACGCGCCCTGCCACCGTCCGCCCCCGCCGCCCGACGGGGGGCCAGCGGGGCAGCCCTTCACGGCGGGGGGCGGTTTTGCGGGGCCGGCGGCCGGGGCGGCGGCGCGGGGGGCCGAGCGCGGCGGAGGGGGAGCGACGGCTTTGTTCGGCGGCGCGGCGGCCGGCGGCGCCGGATAATCAATCTTAGCGAGCGGGGCCGGCCTGGGCGCGGAGCGCGGGCCGCCCGCTCCGCTTGCCCGCTTGCCCGGCAGCCGGGGCCGGCCCCGGCGCCCGCGCCCGGCCGCACGCCGGCCCCCGCCCCCGCCCCGCCCGGCGCCCGCCCGCATTTCAGGGGGCACCTTTCTTTCATCAGGAGGCGTTTCACAAAATGGAAGATGAATTATTGGCGTCTGGCGGAGCCGCCGCTGCCCCCGCCGGCCCCGGCCCCGCCGCAGGTGCCCGCGCCGCGGAGCGCGGCCGCCGCTGTGACCTTGGGGGGGCGCAGATGCGGGAGGGGCGCGGAGCGGGGCCGGGCCGGGCCGGGCTGAGCTGGACCGGCCGCTGCGGGCCGCTCGCCCCCAACTTCGGAACGGGGCCGGCTCCGGCCCCCGGTACCGCCGGGTTTGCCCCCGCGGAGGCAGCGGTGTCCCGGCAGCGGCCGGACCGGGCAGGGCGGCGTGCGGCCACTTCTGCTGCACCTGGCGGCTTAATGGGCGCAATTAAATATTAAGTTGTGCTAATAAAAAATTAAATTTTCAAGTGACTTAGAAGCTGTAAATAGAAAATAGTGTTGCGGGCTTATGGTTTGTTTGGTTTTTTTTTTTGTTTTTTTTAATTAAGCGGGGAAAATTTAATATGGAAGCAGGAAAAGAAATGGAGCCCCAAAGTTAGTACCATCTTTTCAGTAACTTGCCGATTGCATCTTTGCGTTGACCACTGTGCCTCAAACATGTGTCACTTGGTGGAGCAAGAGCAAGCACGACTCACCTCTCAGGGCTCCACGGGTCCTATTGTGGTTAAAGTCAGCCTTTATTTGTGCCTTTTTATATATGAATGTTACTGCACATTTTTGGGGCAACTAATTTGTTCTGCCTTCTTACCTGGGCAGCAGCTGCTACCATGTACATTCCAGCTCGTGAAGGGATAAGTCACTGCCTGGCACTGTGTGTGCCACTCCAGCCCCAATGTGGTAGCCAACTAAAAGAGATACTTTATATTAGTTCATACATAATGCTTAATAGGCAGAAGTATGTATATTTAATAGGCTGTCTCTAGGACATGATGTAAATATATATTAATGTAACACTTATATCCAGTGACTGTTTTCTCTTGGCTTGTCTGTTATTATCAGGGAAGAATAATTTAAGTCTCTCTATTGGGCATGGTAAGAGGTGTCAGGGGAAAGAAAGAGGTGTGTTACTGATGGGGCATCATGTCAGAAGATGGTGTGTGGAGTGTGTGTATATAAATATATGCACACCATATATGTATGCCTGCATAGGTGTATGTGTTCATCTATATCTCATTCATTTTTTATTTTTTGTCTGTCCCTACAGAGTCAAGATGGCTAAAGGTGATCCGAAGAAGCCCAAGGGCAAGATGTCTGCCTATGCCTTCTTTGTGCAGACGTGCCGTGAGGAGCATAAGAAGAAGAATCCAGAGGTTCCAGTCAACTTTGCAGAGTTTTCCAAGAAGTGCTCAGAGAGGTGGAAGGTACCTTAACTCGTGACTTCCTGAAGGGATAACTTTTTATAGTATCTGCTACGATGATATGTGTCTGAACATGAGGGGAGCTGGTGCTGTTTTGGTCTATGTGCTGTTCTTGGCCAGCTGTCCTAGCCATTGGTCAGGTGCTGCTGAAGCCTGTAGCAATACTGAATGTTTTTAGCCTTGTGTATCTGCACATTTAGATGCTTCTGCTGGAGTCTGGCCTTTTTTGACAATTCCCAAAAAATGCCCTTCAGCAAGTGCTTCCTTCCAGGTGTGTGTCCAAAGGAGGACTTTGACTGTGCTAGTCTCGTTTCTGTTGCTTCCCTGTTGCTGAGTATGTCTGTGGTGGTGGGGATTTCTAGTACAGTACCTTTGTCCTCAAGGTGGTCCAGTTGGAAAACAAATTCTGAAACTCCCGTGTCGAGTTGCTATGTGTTGGCTTGTTTACTTAAAGTTTGCCAGCTATTGAACAGTTGGGTAATCACAAGTTTGGTGTCTCATGTTTTGGTTGTTTAGACCATGTCAAGCAAGGAAAAGGCTAAGTTTGATGAAATGGCAAAGGCTGATAAGGTACGATATGATAGAGAAATGAAGGACTATGGACCAGCTAAGGGTGGCAAGAAGAAGAAGGACCCCAATGCCCCAAAGCGACCACCGTAAGTAGCTTTGAGACATTAAATGCATAAATGTTCATTTTCACACCCTCTGTGTAACTTGGGTTTCCAGGAAGGAAGTAGGACACTGTATTGGAATAGCAGGATTGGTAGTGATATTGCTTTGTAAAGCTTCTAGGTAGCTTGTGGTCTTGAGCATGTAGGGCACTGACACAAACTGTCAATACTTGGTACTCTTAAACTCATAGTGATGGAAGATACAGAAGTGGCTGAGTGACAGTGAAACTTGTATATCTAAGATGGAATTGGGTGAGGGGATACAGAGCACTTAATTTAAAAAGTGTATTGAGTGAAGGCTGCAGGTCTGGGTCTCAGTAAAATACAAAATCAAACACAAGCTTAAAGGTGTTTTGAAGTTAAAAAGAAAAGTTTCTACTCCGTGTGCTCGTGCATGTGTCAGTGTTGTGGGGGAGGGATGGAGGAAGGGGTGCTCACTAGGTGTGCTGCTGCAAATCCTGACTGTCCTTTGGTGTTTCTTCCCAAGGTCTGGCTTCTTCCTCTTCTGTTCAGAGTTTCGCCCCAAGATCAAGTCCACAAACCCTGGCATATCTATTGGGGATGTAGCAAAGAAACTGGGCGAAATGTGGAACAACCTCAGTGATGGTGAAAAGCAGCCTTACAATAATAAGGCAGCTAAACTGAAGGAGAAGTACGAGAAGGTAAGGAGAGTTGTCACTTGTGCCTTCTCTGTACCAGCTCTTTTGTTGATGTGCTTTTGTAACATAGGCCCAGCTCAGGTGGCCCCAGCATAGTTACAGCTGAGCTTTGCACAGGTTGGGGCAGATCAGGGTAGAGATCCATAGGCAGATTTCAGCAAGGAGGGAGAGCTTTTCCCAGTGATGTGCAGCAGGGGCTGCTCGTGTTGCTTCACACAGGGCTTTCTGTGCTGTTGCAGGAGCTTTGTCCCATTATCAGGAAACTTTGAGAGGTTGGGTTCTCTTCTCCTCCTCAAAG
This sequence comes from Certhia americana, assembly GCA_018697195.1. Lineage (NCBI taxonomy): Eukaryota > Metazoa > Chordata > Aves > Passeriformes > Certhiidae > Certhia > Certhia americana. The sequence goes on from CM031880.1 coordinate 13,931,756, forward strand.
AAATAGCCATGAATGCAGAGTTCAAGACCTCCATGGTTCATGAGCATGCTTTAGGTGTCTGCATACCTGTGTGCTCCCATGCTGGCTGTGTCCCCTTGGGGGGTGCAGCCAGGGAAGGCCAATCCCTTTACCTTAACACCTGCTGCTGTACAAATGCTGTGTGTGTTTGCTGCTTAGAGCAAATTAAGACATCCCCTTGACTTTGCAGGATGTTGCAGACTACAAGTCTAAAGGAAAGTTTGATGGCGCAAAGGGAGCAGCAACCAAAGCTGCTCGGAAAAAGGTAGAGGAAGAAGACGAAGAGGAGGAGGAGGATGAAGAAGAGGAGGATGAAGATGATGATGATGAATAAAACTGTACAATACTTGTCTCCATGTGAATACCATAGAGTAGGGGAAACACCATAAATTAAGCACCTCTTATTTGAGATGGTGTCTCTTGCCCTTATTAGGCTTAATTAAAAAAAAATTTGGATTCCGATCGCGTTGTAGTTTCTAAAAGTGCTCTAGAAATTGTAACTGGTTTACATGAAGTGGCCATGGGTGTAGTGAGCACCCTGAAACTGTATCAAAGTTGTACATATTTCCAAACATTTTTAAAATGAAAAGGCGCTCTAGTGTTCTCCTAACTCTGTGCACTTTGCTGTTGGTGTAACAAAGCATTTAAAAATGTTTCAAGCATTTTTTTAATTTGTAAGGTGGTGTTACTATATGGTTATTGGCTAGAAAATCCTGGGTTATAAACTGTACATATCTATAGTTTGTAAAAACTAGACAGATTCTTGTGGTACATGCTTAGAGTGATGATGCCTTAGAGGAGCAGTGATTACTTGGAAAGGCTGTAAGTTCCCCGGGGTGCCATGGCCCAAAGCATGCACTGTGAGGGTAGATCTATTTACACTACAGTGGGCGTCCATTTAGCTTAAAGTTGTCTTTCTGTATATAGTGAAATAGCATTCTGCTGCCATTCTTAGTTGTGGAAGGGGGTTCAGCTGGCATGAGAAGTGTATGGGTTTTTTTAGTTAAGTGCGGTAGTTTTTAAACTGAAACTGTAGACATCTCTTCATGGTCAACTAAGTGAAGAGCCAGTGCAGCAACTGAAGTTCAAAAACACTCTGTACTTAAACAAATTTGCAACGTTCTGTTTTTTTTGTATGTTTAGAATGCTGAAATGTTTTTGAAGCAAAATAAACAGTATTACATTTTTAAAACTGTTCTTGACAACACTCTAAATTTCTGGTTTAAGAGGATCTTAACAACAGCAAGAGGTTCATATTGAAGTCTGTGGCATCCCTCAGGGCTGGTGACTTAGGAAACATTCTGACTCAAGGATTTAAAAAAAAAAAAATTTAAAAAATGGTGGCCAGCCAAAGCTGGCTGAATTGAAAGAGATGGCTGCTCCAGCTAATATGCAATCGTAACTGTTTATGGCTGAGTGGCATAAGATGCTATGCAAGTTTGAACTTTATTACTTGAACTTGGGAGCCTAAATGAACATTCATGACGTAATTGTTTGTTTGTGTGTGTATATAGCAGCATTCAGAGATGCAGAGAAAGGTAGGTGGCTAGGAATGAGGCTGACACCATGGAATAAGTATAAAAGCATAGTTTGGATTTTTTTTTCAGTTGTGTTGGGTAAATTTATAGCCCAAATGCATTGCTGTACATATTAAAATGTGCCTTTTTTGTCCTGTGTTAAACTGTTTCAGACTTGTGGTTTTTTCTAGCCTCTTGTTTCATGGCAGGAGCCAGGTGCCTAAGTCTAACTCCCTGCTGAAGTAGGAGCGTGGCGCAGGTACTTGGTCTGTGTCCTTTTTCCAAAGACACAAGTTTTAGTAGGAACTGGGGGCTGTGAGGTGGGATGGGGGAGTGACAGGTCTCTTTCTCCTCTGGTGACCAGCTGGCTGTGTTAAAGTCTTGCCTTTATTCCAAATCCAAGCTGGGGATGTTTTACAGCACTTGTAAGAGAAAGGTAATACCTGGTCTCTAACTGGTGACTATAACCTTATTTTTCCTTAGCATGGGAACAGAGTTGGGAAAACTGTAGCACTTCCACAGTACCCCTGAATTCCTTTCCTATGCTGGCTCTAGCAGTCGGTGCTTGCTTGGTGAAGAATAGCTGGGGGTGTGAGAATACTTGCATTAATACAAGTCAAAGCTGTGGGCTGTTGTGTTCAGCTGGTTTTAGAAGACACAGTAACTCAGGTGCAAGCACTGGGTATGGGCTGCTGCCACCTCTGCCTTTGAGCCAAGTTTGAGATTAACGGGGCCCAGGCTTACAGTCAGTAACTTTAGAATGTGGTTAAAACTACTTAGTTGCCTAACTGGGTAGTGCTTCTGGCTTCCTCTGTCTTTTCAATGACCATCACAACTTCTCACCAACAGCTTGGAAAAACAGATCTAGTGTTGAGAGGGACTAAAACCTGAAAGCAAAATTTTCAGAATGGAACAAACTAAAAAACTTTCATGAAACATAGCAACATGTAGCAGTGTCTGGTTTTAAGGCTAAGTGACAGTTGAATCACTCAGAAATACTTCTATAGTTGCTTAGTTATGGCAATTTTTAGTATCTTTAATGCACAGAAAAAGTGAGACTTGCCCCTATTTTATGGGCAGTTGCATTTTGAAAGCCTCAATAAAACTGCATCTGGAAAAGAAATAGGTATTTTTGTATTTTCTACCCTTCCTGCACGTCCTCCGATGCAACGGAGTAGGCAGCTGGAGATCCCAGCCTGTGGAAATTTGATGGGGAAGTGGTGGAGCAGAAAAAAAAAATGGCATCAGTTCAGGAGCTCTAATGCTGTTTCTATTGTCTAGTTGGCAAAATCTCCCCTTAGCCACATATGGGACTTAGTGTAGATCACTGTTGTGCAAATCAAGCTTGGCTTTGAATTAACTGCTAGTGAGCTGAGCCCCTATTGATAGTATCAGCAAATGAGGACTAGAGCTGACACCTCTTTGTCTTCCTTAAATAGATTTCCAATATAAGTTGCAGATCTTGATCAAGGTCTTGGACCTTATGGGGCCCTACCTATTGCTGCTCTGCACACACCTAAAATATGGAATTCCTTGGGGATCCTGTTCAATACAGCACTAGTGCAGGACTCCACTTTCATTTGAATACTGCAGGTGTAGTGGTGATGTTTCTTCCCTGAACACTCTGCTGTTGATAAATGCCATAGTATGAATGGATATAAATAACACAATTTTCCCCCACCCTGTTTTGTTCTCTTACATATCTCAAATATTGGGAACTGCTTAATTTCACTCAGCTCCATTATTTTCATAAAACATCCTCCAAATGCTCTTTTTCTCTGCTCTGATATGCTTGTGGTGTTTCAGAGAAGACATGTCTGCTTTTTGCTGCTGCACAACTCTAACTTCTAGCTAAACTTTAGTCCCAAGCTAGGCAAAGTAAATATTAACTCCACGATATATATAGAGAAGGGTAAGGATAAAATAGATTTGGCAAAGGGAAAGCATGGATGACAAGACTTTCCCTTGCGTGAATTTGACAGAACTGACTGAGAGACTGCTTATGTTTCCAAAATGTGATGTGTTGATGCCCCTGTCCCTGCTGAAGTTGGGCTGAGGGATCAGGGCTCAGCTAAGTACAAGGGATGGTGCTGGTTCTGCAGCTGTTAAAACCTACTTACTGCTGGGGGGAGGCAGAGGATGGGTGGGATGGTCTCTCTGGATGCCTGTACAGGTGTCAGAGGTCTGGGAACTTTTGCTCAAGAGAAAGTGTGATGATGGTGATGTGGGGCAGATACAGCATTGACCTATGTCATGCAGGCCATTTCCCATGGTTAGTGCTGTTTGTTTTGCACTCAGCATTGTTCAGACTCTTGAGAACACAGTTGCTACCAAAATACATCACATTGCTCTGAATCAAACCATCTCGGGGACAATGGGATGAACGAGGCTGCTGAGCTGCTCTGTGCAGAGCAGAATCTGCCTCTGCTGAAAATGAGCCTGGGAGTTTAGCATGACCCAGAGAGTCAGAGGCTACAGGCCCACTACTCTGTAGCCTATATATTTGACAATTCAGTTGAGATATGGTAAATATTTGATGTGAGCCAAATCTCAGCACTTAGGCTGGGAGGAAGAGGCTACATCAGGGGACTCCCACCATGGCTGTGGTGGTCACTCCTCACGAGCGGTCACAAGGAAAACTACACTGCAAGATGTTTTCCTACTGCTGTGTCAGGACCCCAACACGTCTGTGGGGAAGGAGTGTGTTAATTTTCTATAAAAAAAATTAAAAATCCTAGTGCAAATGCATGTTTCCTAGGACAAGGAGAGTGCTTTGGGAATGGGACTGAGGATACACAGTCAAAGCATCTCTCATACCTTCTCCCTTTGAACAGGTCATTTTTAGGTAGTTTTACTCACTACTAATAAACCCTGCAGGAGCAGCAGCAAGGTGCAAGGGTTTCTGTTGGTCCTGGCTCAGCAGGTGGCTTATTACTTCCAGCCTCCAGCCAGTTCTGGCAGCCACCTCGAGTTTATGTTTTCCTTCTCTCACTCAGGCTCTTGTTCCACAAGCAGAGGAACATTTCCCAAGTAAGCTCTCTTCTGCTGCTGATTTTGGGGAGCTTGGATAAGCAGGTAGCATGTTTCCAGTGGGGCAAGAGCAGGATGCTGCATTTCTGGCAGTGCTTTCTGACAAGCCCCAGACGCCCCTCTATGAAGGTTCACCCAAGCTCACTTTCCTCTAAAAGATAATGGGAAGAACTGTGACAAGTGGCATGTTTATTTCTTTCTAGGGTTAGGGCTGCACCATATCTTAATGCAATAAACTGAACTCCAAATCACAGCAGTGCTGCAGTGTGCTGGGGACACTCACCAAGCAGTTGTTCTCTAAATGTGTCAGTGGGGAAGGTACTGAATAATCAGCATGCCTGACAGGGTGTTTTGTGCCCTATGAAGTGTCTTCATGCCCTTTTGCAGGCTGGGATCTGGTGTGTGCCTGCCCTGCTTGGGTAGTACTTGGTAATTTAGTGTTCAAAGCACTCTGCAAACATCTCATCCTTCCAGAAGATCTGATCTCTATGTGCTACAGCAATGTGTGGCTGGGGGGAATGTCTCCTTGCTCGTGCTAATGTTCTTGATTGGAGTTGTCTGCCGCTAAGAGCTCTTCCCTGAGTGGCCTCCTGCACCTGGATCCCTAAATTAGGCAGGAGGAAGTAGCACAGCCATACTGGAGCTGACAGCTCTGTATCCAGGGTGGTGAGTAACTCCTCCTCATGTTCTTGGATGTGGCATGGCTTCACAGAAACACTTGTGAAGTAGCTAAGCCAGGGCTTTATGACCAGGAGTGGCAGGTGACTTCCCCAGGAGTGGGGAGCCTGAGTGTTTTGTGTCGTGGTAGGGCACTTTTGGAGGCTGGGATGCATAAAAGCATACATTTATCTTGTTGAGATGAAAATGCATTAACTGTGGTAAAAGGATGCCTGTCCTGTAACTGTGTCCCCTGACACAGTTGACTTCGTGTCTCTGGCTGAATTCAGCAGTCAGGCAAACCACAGCTGGGAGCCCAGCCTTGATGTGGGGCTGGGTGTTTTGATGGTGTTAGTGGTTGACTTTTAAACCTGTGAGTGCAGAGTCGTGCTGTTCTGCCTCCATACCTGCCACCTCCTCTGGCTCAGTGCTCCCCGTGGGGAGCCAGAGCAACCCCTCTGCACTAGTGTCACATGCCACTGTAGCCAAACCTGTGTGAGAAGGGGAGCAGGTAGGATGCTGTGAGTGACAGAGTTGCTTTTTCTTCCCAGCCCCTCCACTTGCAAAGCTCCCTATTCAAAGGGATTTCAAGGTATTTCAAATCAGAAAAATGCTCTTTTAAAAAATATTAATCAAACATGGCCTGGCTTTGTTGTTGTAAGAGCTTATAGCTTGTGTTTTTAACTGCTTTTGTGAAGCTTAAAATTTGCTTTATTTAGTTTAGAAAATTAATACCCATAGCAGGATGAAGTGATTTGAGGGATTGCTTGAGACAAATACCTCTTTTCTGCTGCTAATGACTGTGTGATTGCTCTTTTACTGTGCGTTACCTGACTGTGCCAGCAGCATTACATGGTCCTGTAAAAGAGACTTGAGAAAGGTGTAAGCAGGGTCAATTTGGTCTCCTATTTTCTTACAAAATATGCTGGCTGAGTTTTGTTCTCTTTAGCTTTAGAGCTCAGACTGGGCATATTCCCTGGGCTTGGCTTCTGCAGTTGTTTAAGACATTACTACCTGTAGGTCCTGGCTAGGATTTCTCCTCAGTAGTAGGGAGAGCTGAAGCAAACATGCTGGCTCTTCTGTTGCTTTATTTGTTGCTTCATACAGTAACTTAATTTTTGCAAGCTGCTGGGAGGTTTTTCAAACCAAGCTCAAAGATCAAGTTGTCAGTAAAACTCTTAAAGAGAACCCTTTCTTCAAAGGATGTGTCTGAAAGTGGAATAGAACCTGACCAAATAGAATCAAAGAATTTTTGAATTGTTTGGGTAGAAAGGGGCCTTAAAGATCATGTTGTTCAAACCCCCCTGCCACAGGCAGGGGCATCCTCCCCTAGGTGAGGTTAGTGTTAGACTGTCTAATTACTCGCTGTCACTTGTGTTCCATTTGTTGGTGATTCCCACCAGAGCTGCCTAGCAAAAAAATCCACTAGACCACAAACTTTGAACCTTGAGGGTGACTTGCAAAAGGCTTTCAGTGGTTTTGAACATAGAAGGACTTAGCCTTGTTTGTTTTCTACTCTTCCCTCTGCATCTCTGCTAAGAGGGAACAAATGGGCCTTTAGTGCCACTAAAAGGCAGAGCCCCTTTTAGCACTCTGCTTGGGGAGAATGTAAAGCTCAGCCCTTTGACTTTTCCATTACTTAAAGGGGGTTTATGGAAAAAAAGGGAGAGTGACATTTTACACCAGCAGATAGTGATAGGACAAGGAGGAAATTATTTTAAACTAAAGAGAGTAGGTTTAGATTAGAAGTTAGAGAGAAGTGGCACTGGCACAGGTTGCCCATGAGAAGCTGTGGATGCCCTACCCTATTCTCCTGTTCCCTGCCTAGCTGTCTCTCAGTCCAGCACAGCAGTTGTGGTCGTCACAATCTGACCCAAAGGCTTACTTGAGACCGTGTGATTTACATTTAAGTTTTGGGAGCAGCCTGGACTGTGTTTTCCCAGTAGCCAGGTGCTTTAGGGAAGACCTTCAGCTTTCATGGGCTGTTGCTCTGTGGCAGCTCAAACACCTCCTGTTGCTGTTCCTCTGAGACTTTTATGCTCACAGCAGCATCAGGATGAGGAGGGACATTACGGGGATGCAGGAGCTGCTGCTGACTGGGAGCGTGGCTCTCCCAGCCAACCCATGTGGGGCTGAACAGTTGTGATGGAGGTGGGAAACAGGAGCAGGAGGCAGCTGAGGGATGCAGGTCTCCAGGTCTTGAGCAGACGGCATCCAGCCCACAGGGTCTCTCCCTGTGCCGGGGACCATATGGTGCTGTATTTCACAGCCGGCCCTGGGCGGTGAGGTTCGGCAGAAACTGTGGATGAAAGGGAAGGGGTGGCCTCAGAAATGTTTGCTGCTGTTTGTGCTCGGGTCTCAGGTAACCTCTCATGGAGGTGGTTACTGGCAGTGGAACACTGTACTGGGCACACCTGGTGGCAGGGACACGAACAGGCTGCTGTGGGGGGAGATAAGGTGTTAGTGAATGTGTAGGTGAGAAGCACTTTCATATATATTCTCATCCTGCCAAACACAAGGTTCCTGCCCATCAGAGGTGCTCTGGTAGGGTCTCTTTTCCATTTACCCCCTTTCAGGCCATGCTTGTTTGGTGGGGCTGTGCCAGAGCAGGTAGAACACTGTAGCAAGAACCTTTCCCAGAGCAGGGCTGCAGATCCCTGTGATCTGGAGCAGGATTGCCTCTGGCCCCACAGCCCCAGAGGAGCAAGAACCACCTTCTTGCTGTGGGTGCTTGGGCAGTCCCCCAGGAGGGTTCTATGGGGGCAGCCCTCCCTGACAAGGGCTCAGGGTGCCCATGGTGGGAGAGGGGATCCTGCCAGAGGAGCTGCTGGTTTGCTAGAAGCCTTCTCCTAAATATGGACATGATTATTTTTAATTTTTTATTTGCTTGCTCTGGAATCCTTTGCATTTTTCCCTTAATCCTGGAGAATAATCAGTGGTGCCCTGTGTGCATGTGACATGGCTGTGCACAAACTCCCTTTGTGACTTCTTTCTTTCACAGGAGAGAAACATTCAGGAAAAGCAGGGCCCTGACAACAGGAATCAAGTGTTTCTAAATATGGACATCCTTTTTTGGACTAAAAAGTCTTTTTCTACCATGCATATTTCCCCTGTTAATCATTTCCTTTTGTTCCTTGCAAACTTGGGTCCTCCAATGTTATAGAAGGAATTACAGCTGCTCTGTTTGTAAACTTTTTGTTATGATCCATGAACTGCCTTTTATGTTGCACAGATTTGCTGTGTTTTCTTTTTAATGTGGTTGGAAAGGCCAGCACTCTGGTTTACTCACCCTAGGCTTTCCCTTTTTTTTTTTTTTTTTTTTTTAAAGCAGTCATATTTGGCCTAAGCCGGTCTCGAAATATTGGGGATTTTACAGGCCATTGAGCTTTGCCTGGTCCTATTCACTGCTTTTGTGTTGCACTAATTGGCTTGATAAAGAAGGGCCTGGGCTCTGTGGAGTGCTTCTCCTCCAAGGTGAAATGTGAGATGGAGGGGGAAATATTCAGATGTTCACTAGCAGTTATGCTCGCTGGATAATCTGAATGCATCAGAAATGAGCTAGAGCTCAGACAAAGTAGGGGATTAGGAGTCTGAGATGGGCGAGCGGGTGGACATCTGGAAGCCTGCTGTTTAGCTCGTCTGCTGGGGTGGGTTGTGTCTTCATAATGTGGGTTATAGGCGCCGAAAATGAACAGCACGCTGGGATCACGGTGGCTCTCTGTGGATATATTCCAAAATAACAGTTACTGTTGTTATTTGCGGAGGACCCCACCCTCTCCAGCAGAGCTCTGTGCGTTCAAGCTCCCCCTCTGTCGCTGGAGGGACATGCTCTGGACTGATGGCACTGTTTGCAAGCCCCACCTCTGCCTGCTGCTCCGAGGTTTTGGGGGGAAACCTCATGCATCCGCGTGGCTGGTGATACACAGCAGATGCTCAGGCCCTTGCTTGCACAGTGTCCCCTGTGATTTTGGGCAGGGGCAGCTCTGCAGAGCCCGACAGAAAAGCAAATGCATGGGGGAGAAATAAAAAACCCAGCTTGGGCTTCTGAACCCTTCCCATGTGCAGAGCCCAGATCTCCCGAAGTTGAGCCCATTGTTACACTGCAGGGCTCCCTCTGCCACCAGCAGCATCTGCTCTGGAGCGCTGTCTGCCCAGGGTCATCTCCACTTGCTCCATCCCTCTCTCACTCCCAGCCCCTCGCCCTCATCCCTGCAGGCACAAGGTTCGTGGCTTGGTCATCAGAGTGGGGATGGAGCAGGGTCTTCTTCATTTCATGATGAAATAGGAGTTGAAAAATCCTGCTTTTTTGAAAACAGTATTGGAGAAGGAATTACAAATATGTTGTGAACAGAAATAACTGAATAGGGGGTTGGCTTGTTTTTTCCCAAAAAGTAATTTCTTTCCCAGCCTCTCTGCGTGTGCTTCCTTTCTGCACCTTGCTCATGTTTCCATCCTTTTCCTGAATACCCTGCCTTAGCAGATTCAATTTTGGCCACAGCTGTAACATACCCAAATGTGGCTGTACACAGCTGGAGCCTTGCAGTGCTCCCAGCACATATCCACTGCTGCTGCAGCAGCATTGTGCCTGCCACAGGTGGGAAGCATCACACAGAGCCAGCCGGCACTGAGAGGTTTCTTGTTGAAGGGAGCAGTATAATTCCCCCCCTGCTCTGTTTCTGACAATGCCATCGCTGCTGGACATGATGTCCCAGGGAATTAAAGCAGGACTGAGGAGTTGGATGGCAGCCGTGTGGCAGTGTCACCGAAAGTTCTGACTCAGCAATATGTGGCCAGATTGTGTGAAAGCCCTGCAAAATTTGTAATTTGTAATTTGTGGGGGATGTTTTTGTTTTACCTGTCAGCTACACACACGCTAATCTGACCTGTGAGGCTCTGGGTACAGCACCAATGGCCAGAGACTCCTGCTGTGCTGCCTTATTTTTTCATCTTTTTCTGGCAAAACTGCTTTTTTTTTTGATTGGGAGAGCAGAGCTGAGTCCCAGTAGGTACTGGCAGCATTTTTACTTTTTGTATACTTCTGTATCCTAGTGGGTTGAAATGCTGTTGTATGGTTTTTCTGGGTAGAAGCCTAGGGAGTTTCTTCTGAGGGTGATTTCTTGGCACTGGGTGGAGTGTGGATACACAGGTGAAACAGCTCCTTTGCTAGGGCCAGTATATGAGGGGTCCTGCCTCTTGGTCTGTGCCAGCAGCACCTTTTGGCTGGGGAAATGGAGGTCTGGAGAAGTAAAACAACACTATTGTGGTCACCCATGGGCACTCTGGAAGCCAAACCTCTGGAAAGCTGGATTCAAAATACTCCTTTTTGTCCTAGGGTGGGAGGAGGCATGCATTTTGCCTGAACTAGAAAGGGCTAGAAAGGTTTTTTGTATGCTGGGGGGTGACTCTAGGTTAGGAGACCAGCCTGATTTTACACGTGCTCAATGCAGTTAAGCATCACAGTCCTAACTCTTCCTCCACTGTAATGTAACTTTTTGGCAGTGCTGGCAGAACAAAGCATTGAAACTGCTCTATACCAGGGGGAAAGCCTGAGGGGCTGCCCAGGAGTTTTGGGATCCCCCAGGGCAGGGACAGGACACTCTGCAGTTCCTTGTTACTCTTCTGGGCTGTCAAAGCCTTTGCTGTGAGGTGGAGGAATCCAGGTTTGGAAGAGGCAGCCCTGAGCCCCGTGTCAGTTCCCTGGGCAAACAGGAATGCTGGAGTTTGCATTCCCCTCGGCCTCAGCCCTGAAGGAAGCCTAAAGCCTCGGTCAATAATAAGCTTATAAGACAGTAAATCTTGGTAATGAGAAAAACAGAAGACAGCATCTGCTCAACACAATGGCGCTGTGTATGGTCTGGTAAACAGCTATTGAAAGGCAATGCCTGTTACGGCAGGGGCTACAGCTGAACAGCCCAATTTCCATGCAGGATTGGAGGGTCTCACTGCCCCCAGCCCTTTAGAGCGGCTGCTGGAATCCTCTTGGGGCCAGGCACAGGCCCCAAGAGGTGACCTGTTGCCCATGATGCTGAGTGCTTACCACAGTTGCAGCAGCCCCTGCCACAAAACCAGAGCCAAGTTGCCATTGTCCTGCCTGTGTGGAGCTGGAGATGGGACTGCCACAGTGATTATCTCCCTCTCCTCCTGTGCCCACTCCAGTGCCTCCTTGCAATGGCTGCACTGGGAGATGTATGTACTTTGGAGGGTACTTTGCTGCAACTGGAAGTTGGAGTAAAAATGGGAAACAGCTTCTTCTCTTGTCTTTGGAGGTGCCAAATGAGATGAGCTGATGGGTAACAAGTGCCTGGGGATGAATGAGTTGTGCAGGGGGTAGCAGTAAAAAGAAGAGGCTGGGTCTTCACCTGACACGTCACCTGAGGAACCTGGTGCCCATGGGCTGGGAGCTGGCAGTGGTCCTGCTCCTGCTCCAGCTGTGTGAAGCCAGGTCTGCAAAATGGGGAGGAGGAGAAGGGGGGAGTTAAGGGGAAGAAATCTGCATATGGTGTGTAATGTGTTTATGAATTGGGTCTTTAATAATTTATATTACCAGTTTAATACTTTGAATACAAATTATCTTGCCCATATGCTGTGCTGACAAACATAAAAATGGAGTAATCAAAGCTGTAATAGCACTACAGCAAAAAGACATAAAATGCCACTAGAAGGCTTAGGATAAATTATTGCATGCACACACCAGCTCTATGGCTCCCTGGTGCCAAAGGATGCATTGCAATTTCTTCCTCAGACTTTGCATTTGGGCTTGAGGACTGGTGCAGTACCAGGAGTACTGCTCAAAATTCTGCAAGACAGGCAGCATTTAACAAAGAAGAGGAAAGAAAAAAGGCTCAGACTTGTTTGATAAACACCACAATTTAAATTCTGCTCTGGCATTACATGGGCTGCCAAGAAAATATAGCCCTCTCATTTGTAGGGAGCCCCCTTCTTCCTCTAGCAGGGTTATTTGCATGTATTATAAACTGCAGTGCTGGCTTGCCATCTTCAGGCAGCTGCCACACACTGCACAGCATCCCTGTGCATCCTTGTCCCCCCCCCTGTGCTGCTTGGAGGCGGTGGGTCCAGCCTGGGTCCACAAGGGATACCCAGGGGAGGGTGCACCAGGTGACCCAGGCAAAGGGCAGCATCAGTCCAGGCAAAACACAAGTTTCACCTTCACACCTGAACTTACTCTTCTCTGATAGGCTGGAGGAGGTGGGAGAGGATGAAACAACTCTAGGCCCTTGGTGCTGCCTCTTGGCCACTCTTGGGCTGCAGTTTAGATACACAGGAACAATATGGGAGGTCTTGGGAGCCCGTGGATGCTGCAGATGACTTAGCAGTTTGTTTTTAGCAGTCTTTTGGTGCACGTGTGCATGTGTATTTGGCACAGGGTTCTGCAGCAGAAAAGGAGCAGATTTGCAGAACAGAGATGCAAGTTGTGCTCACAAGGAGCAGCTGCATTTGTAAATGTCAGTAAACCTTGTGTTGTACCTTGTGGCAGAGCCTCTGCTTTTAAATACCAGCCTGTTCATTGGTGCCACATCTCCAACACATCCCAGCTACAGGCAATCTTTCACGGAAAGAGCCGTTTAAGGCTCACATTTGCATACACTGAATTTCTCAGCTATCAGGGTTACTCCATGCTGTAATCCATTCTGTGCTTCTAATATGATCAGTGAAAAATGAGGCTTCTTCCCAAATAAATCATCACCAATGAAGGAAATGGTGTTTTTTCTACAAGGCCTGAGGCTCCTGCAGTAACAATGTCTTTTTCCAAAAGGCAGAGAACTCTGGGCAGGCTCTTTCTGTGCTGCATGAGCTCACTGCCAGTCTCCCCAAGATCTAAACCCTTTGCATATGAATGAGTTTTTCCTGCCTTTGCCTCTCCCAGGATTTGCTGCTGTCTGTCTCCCTGGGATGTGGTGCCAGCAGCCTGGGAATAGTGCACCCATGGGCTGGGGTTGCCCCTCTTTGTCTCATCCATTTTTCCATACACTGGTGCACCTCCCTCTCACTTGCTAAGGAAAAAGGAGTGAATGCCAGTGTTTACCATTCTGTGTCCTGGCAAGGTGGGTGCTCAGGGCTGCAAGAAGGGAGAGAGGAAGAGAGAGGGCACCCTCCTTCTACCTGACCTACCAGTTTCTGTGTTCCACCTTGCTCTGCTCCTTGAGTTGCTCCAAAGCCTGGTATTGCCTGTGAACAGGGAGGTTTGGAGGAGCCCCCCCATCCCCTGGCCCTGGGGAGCAGCCACATGACAGAGCGGACCTGTTACTGAAGCCAAAAACCCTCAGTGCAAAGAGGCAATAGTAGCTTTTTCTGCCTGGGGTGATGTGACCTCTCTGGGTGGGGAAAGGTACCTGTGTGAGTCAGGATGGGGAAAAACAGGTCCACTGGAATCCAACCCCCACTGGAAGAACTTTTCCCATTGACAGATCTTCTGGAGAGTAAGGCCCTCACTGATCCTTTTGATCCACAAATAAATTGGATGGATCAAGATCACAATGAGAAATATCCCTATTCTCATCCAGAAGGGATTTTCAGTATAAAAAGGCTTTATGTGACTCATAAACTTTAACATTTATTTCTGTACGCAAGGTAAGTATTTCCCCCTCTGAATGTCTAAGCAATGCAATTTTGCTTGAAGCCTCCATTTGTTTAAATCTGAAGGTGACAATAATTCACCTGTTTCCCCTTCCTGTATTTCCCCAAGCAATGGCGTAAGCCAAAATAGAGCAAACTCAGCTCTGGACGTTTGTCACTTGTCAGCTCCGTCCCTCAAATACGCTCAGACAAGCTCTGTCCTGGAGTTTACATTTGGGAACCTTCTGACCTCTAGCTGCTGGTAAATGGCTCTGCGTCCTCCTGTTTAGAGGAAGAAATACAGCATACCTGTATGCAGCCACTGCCAGGGCAGGCAGGAAAGAGAGACATAACTTAATCTAACTCCAGATAAATCATGATTTCACAGCGATCTGCCTGCCACAGGCAGTTGAGAGTCCCATCTCCTTGGCACTATAACAACACTTGTCATTCAATGTCCCAAAGAGACCCACTCACGGCCAGAGATCACAGATGACTGAGAAGATGCCTGGAGTTGTAAACACCATCAATCTGGAGAAAACAAACACTCCCGGGTGCTGATGTCAGATGGGGATGTTCGAAGTCAGTGCTTGTCTTTGTAGAGCACAGGATGTGCACATGGGCTGCATGGATCCCCAGCCCCACACCTCTCCAGGTCTGGTACTACCTGAAGGTCCAGTGAATCCAGGGAGAAAAAGTGCTGTCTGTCCTCTTCCCTGGGAGGGCTTGGGTCCCCAGATTTTGGAGGCTCATGCAGCCCCCAGCCACTCACAGAAGGGGACCAAGGTAGGGTTTAGCTGTTGTGGGGCAGAGGTGTTGGGGGGTGGCTTTGAGGCTGGCCATGTGACTGTGTGCAGCTGCTGGGGGTGCAGCCCCATTCCTGCCAGGTACCCTTTCCCACATTCCAACCTGCAGGGCTCCTACTAGAGAGGGAGACTGGTTTGGGAGAGGTGTTCAAGTGTCATATTTAGTTCCCCACTTACAGGCAGAGCCCCTCAGTGTGGGCAGAGCCTCTTGTCCATCTCATCACAGGCGGTATATTTGCAGCACAGATACCTCAATTGGTTTTCTACTCTCTTTGGTGCCTTTCCTGACTTTGTTGGAGTCACTTCTGATTTACAGCTGGTGTCACATGGAATCTGAAGCAGGTGCTCTCCTTCTGCCCCACTCCCATCATGGCCTCCCCTGTTCCCCCTGCAGCTCCTAGTGTGGCTCCCTGGATCTCTGTCTGTCCTCAAGGACATGTTCATGTCCAAGCCTAAATTCAATGCTCACATCCACAGGCTGTTTCTTTATCTGTCTGCCTTTTTTTTTTTTTTTCTTTTCCCCTTTTTTTTAAAGGAAACTGAATCCAACTTGCCATGATGATGACATTATTGTTAATAGTTATTTCTATTTCCATAGTTCCACGAGGTAAAGAACAGAGTCCCACTGGGTTAAATGCAGCACATGTTATAATAAAAAGACAGTCTGAGTGCCAAACAATATGCAATCTTCTTTTTTAATGTAAGAAATGTAAAATTAAGATTACTATAGCAACATCTTGCCCACGTTGAACACAGATAGGATTTGTTGGTCTTTATAAATATATATGAGTGTGTGTATGTGTATATATATGTAATGTACATACACAAATCTTAAATATTTCTGTCAACCTTTTCTATAGTTGAATTTATATTTAATTTCAAGCTCTCTGTATCACAGATCTAATTTGCATCCAGTTTTCCTTCAGCAGCCTTGCCTTTTCCTTCAGGATCTTTTGTGCACACTGCATGCCAGGCTCGAGTGCCCACTGCCTGAAGAGAGTGCTTAGTCCCTGGCTGGGATCAGGGACAAACTCTGACTGGGGGAGGTAATCCCATCTCCTGGGACATTTCATTTTAAATGTATACAACCTGTTAAACCTTATAACTGACTCAACGTTTCCAAATTTGCTTCCTTTAATCAGGTTTTAGGAAAGTGGGGTGAACTTGAGACATGCAAATTCTTCCTTTTTCTTCCCATCTCTCTTCTCTTAAGTTCTTAGTTCAACTTTCAATGAATTTCCTATGCGGTATGAACCGCAGTTCTCATTTCTTCCCCATGACTGAATAAAACCTGGGCCCAGAAATGCCTGTGGGAAGGGCAGAGCAAAACCTGGAATGAGGAGCTAAGGGAAAGGCAGCAGGAGGATGGATGCTCCTACAGCTCAATGACACTTAAATTCTCTAGGAAAGCAGCAGAAATTCAAGCACTGTTTTCACCTTGTTGCAGAGGTAAGTGAAGTTACTGATAAGAGCTTTAACATCATCAGATCTGAAGAGAGCTGTCTTTGCTTATGAGCCAGCAATCAGGGAGGAGGGGAAAACCAGGCACCAAACTGTGCTAAGGAGATCTGAAGGATACCACTCTCTTCCAAAGAAAGACACGCTGGAGGAATACCCTCTTCTCTTGAGGAGCAGGAGGAACTTGCAGCTCATTTGTAGCAGCTTTAAGGCTGTTGAACGTGCACAGTTGGAGGGCTGGTGGATCCACTGTTTTGAGACCAGACTGTAATGGAGTTCTGAGAACCAAAACTGAAAACGTCTGCTGGCAGGTCTGGATGGAGAAGCTGGAAAGCAGCCTGGAGTTGCCAGCTGCAGATTTCTGGTGCCTATGACTTAGCAGAATTAAATACAAGGAAATAAATCACAGGCAGCTCTGCCTGCAGGGTCTAGAAGGAAGCAAAGGGGCTGGAGTGAGGCAGGTAAGCAACCCCAGTGGGTCTGTGAGGATGGTAGGAGTGGAAAGGTGAAGAATAGATCTGCAGGGCACAGAGAGGCCCACTTTCAAAGCCCACCCAGGCAAACACAACAGCTTTCCTTCACACAGAATTGCTCTATGAGCAGGAATCAATACCCTCTGCAGGCCCTGCAAAATCACTGACAAGTGTAAGTGTGCAGAGCTGATGACTGGAGGAGGTTTCTGGATGGAGCTGTTGAAGAGATGGGTGGGACAGAGCAAACATGAGTGATACTTCACATGTACATTGGGTGTTGGTGTGGACTTTACAGTGGCAGGTTGAAGGTATGGGGGCAGATGCAGACCAGGCAATGGGGAATGGATTGAAGACCAGTGGAAGTTTATGAGCAATGATGTACTACAGAGCAGAGCAAAGAGATTTTTTCAAGATGGGCACTCAGCTGTTTGCTGCAGGAAAGTTGTTCCTTTGCTGAATTGTCCCTGACCCTGGGCCGACCCCTTGCCACCTCCTTGCCCAAAGGAAGGAGTAAAGGCAGGTTCCAGGGGTCCAGCAGGGCAATGGAGCTGCAAAGCAGGCCCAGGAGTAGTTAGCAAGGCCTGTAGGGCTGAGCAAGCCATCTTCAAGACCATTGGTTAAAATCCAGACACACTTTCTCATCCGATTCTCTGGAATGGGCACCCAGCAGGACAGGAGTCTGTTTATGATGGAAGTTAACCCTGGGCTTCCTCAGGTAAGAGCAGCTGCTGTGGGCACTGTGAGCACCAGTGCTGTACACTGGGTAAAGGTTTGTGTGCAACCTCAGCCCAGAAACCTGGTTGCTCGCCTCTAGGAAATGCTGCAGAGCTTTGCAGGTGTGCTAGATTGTCCAGTGAAATCAGAGCTTTTAGTGGGAGTACAGCAAGAGAAGAGAATCATTTCTGTTTTCCCGAAGGATACGGAGTTTCCCATCTATGGGCTGCATGTTGCTGATATGTTCCAAAGTGATAGACTGAGGAAAGGGAATCTCTTTGCTGGGGAGAAAAACTTTGGTCGTGGAGTCAATTGGCTGCAGCCCCTCTGTTAACTCTTGCCACACTGCCACTGTGGATAGCTGCACTTGTGCAGGGGCAGGTAGGTACCACACATGCCCCTTGGCTCCACAGTACTGCTGTGCCAGCCACCATCACCTCTCTGCTTTTTATTACTCTTGACCTTCCTCTTCTCATCAGGTGTTTTTAAGCAAGTCTGCCACCAAGGCTGTAATCGGTTCCCATGTCCTCCTATTTATGCTCTCGTCCAGCAATTTGCACAGGGCTGGCGAGCTCTCTGCTCGTAATTGACAGGGGAAGGCAATCTGCTTCATGAGAGGAAACATCTCCACGGCTGCTGGATCTGAGCAGGCTATTTCCTATAATGAGGATGAAGTAAAACAGGATCTCACTAACAGCCGTGGATGTAGCTGAGCCCTCATTACTGCAGGTGCAGAGGTGCTGCTTGGGACATAATTAAGAGCTCGAATGTGTCTCTCTGTCCTTCCTACACCACTGCCTTATAGCAAGGTGCTTAGTGCCAAGTGCTCCTGAAGTTTGCTCAAGCCACATTCCAGGCTCCAGGAGGGGCTGCTCCAAGAAAGGGAAAGCTCTTTGTCTTCTTTCTTAAGACAGTTGTTTCTCTCATTACAGAGGATAACCATGGGAATTTCAGCCTTAGTATTGGAAAACAACTACCAGTGGCAATGTCTTGTGCCATCCCCAGCTGGAAAAGCAGCTTGGACGTGATGTGGGCAGAATGTTTGCAGGTGGGTGTGCATCCAAATGCAAATGGAGGCTGGGGAGAAAGGGAATGTGAAGCAATTTCCATCTCACACAGTTTTCCCTGCACAGTCAGAACATAAACTTAGATCTCCCCATACAGGTGGTGGTGAACTGTGCAATACCCTGATGTTTCCAATGATGGCCTGATTCCTCCAGGTGATCTCTAACTGGGATGAACCCCAGGCTGGAGGAGGGGGAAGTAAGGAAAGTGAGGTGAGAGAGGCTGTGAGAGCTGCACTAGAAAAACTGAGAGCAACTGAGCCAGCATCCCTGTAGGGGCTGATGTGGGAAACCATGAGAACAGTGTGATTTTTATGTGCACAGCATGTTGGGGCAAAAGGGATGGGCTGGAAAGGAAATGGTGAAAGGAGACTTGTGAGGAGCAGGAATGGGTTTGGGTTTAGTTTCTAATGGTAGGAAAAGGGACTGGATGAGGAATCTCAATGAGAAAAAGTATGAAGTGCTCCTTTTTTTTCCTCCCTTTTTCACTCCTACCATCTCAAGAGGTTTCTGTGGAAGGGAAAAGCCTGCCCCAACCTCATTTGAGCACACATATTGGGGGATGGTGTGAGGAGAATGAGTGGTTCTTCTGCTTGAGTCAAAGACAGATCTTGAACACAAATGGGGTGGAGGGACTGGTCTGTCATGAACAAGCTTTCCTCTCTTTGCATTGCTTCGATTTGCAGGACTTCCTTTCTTGGATACTAAAACACTTAATTCTTTAGGTTTTGTTAGCTTTTAAATCTATCAATTAAATTCTTCCCTGAGGGCTTTTTTCCCCTCAACAAACCCCACCAGCTGGACCATTTCCATATCTTTCCTTTAGCTATGATCGTCACCTGGGCAGAGTCCCGTGCTATCTCTCAATTGTCATCTGAATATCCTCCCTGAACAGCCTACTCAGCAGCCAGGTTGTGTTTCCTGGGAGCAGGCCCACTAATTTGGCATTTTTTTGGGTAGGGTTAAGTAAAGTCACTGAAAAATCTCACATTCTGTCCTAGCATCTTGAGACCTGCAGCAAGACTGCTTCCAGCCATGGGATGCTGCCCAATGTAGCTGGTGGTGAGAGCTACCACAAACCCAGCACGTGTGTCCCCAGGGATGCAGAGCCGGGTTCGAAGCACTGATGATGCTGCAGAGAAAAGACTGAGTTTCTTTGCACATATTTATTTGCCAGCAGAGACTGTACAAATCCCATGCATAATTCAGCCACTGCCATACAAATCATCCCACCAGTAAAAGCCTTTTCAGAAAGCATGATTTGATCGCAACAAACTTTGACCTAAATGTGCTGCAGCCCCGTATGACAGGTTTTAAACTTTTGCCATCACTTCCTTCTGAGAGGCAGAGTGAATCTAGGTCAGCCCCCCCTTGCTTGTTTGTAACGAGGCTAATTCTGATTTCATTCATGTTGCAGTTTGAGATGGGGGAAAAACCGGGATATTGGAAAAGGCAAGTCAGCCTCAAAGTCATTCTTCTTAAATCTCATCTTGGAGCAAAGGAAGTGGTTTGATGTTGCATCCCAAGGCAACATTGATAGTGTTTTTTATTATTCAGGGTGCAAAAGGAATACAGAGTTTTCCTTCTTTCCCTTTTTATTTAGATTGCAGCGTTAAGCAGTTGGGCTGAATGAACGGCCCTGTGTCCGCGGCTTTCGCAGCGATTAACAAAAAGGCCTATTCTGGGCGAGTGGGCTGTGTGTGCTGCAGCAGGCTGCTGCTCCGGGGACAAAGAGGGGAAGTGGCTGAACACAAGGTTATTAGTTTGTCTGGAGTTTCTAGGCAAGCACGACAGCATAAATAGAGCCGCTTGTTTGTTGATCTCCTCTGCAATGGCAGCTCAGGGCAAGCTGCTGCATTCATCTCTTTATTGCTGAAGCAGCCAGTGCTGTTTTTCCCAGGACTGGGATTCTCTTGCACCATGCACTGTTCAGCTGTGTTGCCTCTGCACAGGTAGCTGCACAGTCCAAATGGACGAGAGAAAAGTTTGGGAGAGAGCAACAACTGCTGAATATGGTTGGCTAGAGTAGTGCAGGTGGATAATGGTGACTCTCCTGTAGGTAATGGTTTGGAAATAACTCTGCCTCCTGGCCACATGCTGGGTTTAAGGGCAGAATTGAGATGGGGTGAGAGGAGGGAAAGGAAGGTGTTTGCCCTTAGTTTTATGCTAATAGTTGTAATGCATGGCAGGGCTAAATTAGTTATTTTAGCCGTGTTTGTCGGCTCAGTGAGTCTTAGACTGCTCCGAGGAATGAACCTCCACTGTCTGGGCTCTACAATGGAATCTTAAACAAATAAAACAGACTGCTGGAAAGGCACATGCTGAAGCTCTCCACTTGCTGAGCACTGCATCCTTGTAGCATTCAACACCTGTAGGCTGCTGGTATAAATATGGAAAGCAGCAGACACCTTTACACTCTCACTCAGTCTGTTCAGGGGTGAAGGAAACCTGCTCTGCCCGTCTCCAGGAGCAGCCATGCAGGGGCTAAAGAGTGTGGAATTAGTCCACATGGCAAAGAATTTATCCGTCTCATTTCTGCTTCTGCTTATGTGTGTCTCCTAAAGGCCATTGCTTGAGTCAAAATGCCCATGTGCTGAGAAATTACAACTTTCATTACCTGCTGTTTTTGGTAGAAATAAATATGAGTACTTGGCTAGGCTGGTGCAGTGGGAGAAGAGGGCTTCAACTTCATTCTTTGGGCACCTTTGCCCTGCATGTGTGGATCTGGGGAACAAAGCAGGTGTTCGGTGGGACATGGGCAAGGGAGACAACTGAGTGTTACTGCTTGGGGCTTCAGTATCAGGAGTAACTATAAAATTACCCTTGCAGCTCACTGGGAGTTATTTTCAGTGAGGAAACCACTAACCTGTCCTGTCGTCCTGGTGGTCCTTGTGGTCCTGCTGCCAGCTTTTGCAAGGAGGGAGTTACAGATCAAAGATGGCTTGCCTGCACCCTGTCTGAACTGAGACAGGCAGCATGGAAGATGAGGCTCTGACTTTGTATTTCTCTCCTTTCTTTTCATGTCTCCTCCCTCCTTTGAAGTGGGACACCAAGACACCTTGGAATGAGCTCATGTTAGAATTACGAAATTTCCAACCTGGTATTCCTGATCCAGTGCTAACCTACCTGTTCCAGTGGGTACCCAGGGGGCTGCTAATTATTTTGGTAAGCATGAGGAGTTCCCCAGGTCTGGCTAAAGGGAATGGGTATGTCACTGTCACTAAGCATGCTTAGTCAAAACAGCAAGAAAAATTTGCCTTAAATACACCAAATTCAGTATAGTAGTATTTGTAGAGAACAGCAATTATCTTTGTATATTTGACAAAAGTTAATTGTCTCTGTGACAATCAGTGTAGCAGTCAGCCTGTCCCTGTATAGGAGGGGGAAAAATTCTTTATTTATAAGTGATTCATTAAGTAGCATTAAAGCTGTCTCTGAAGACAAAATAATCTTTTTAAAGAGGACTCAAGGTAGCGAGAAGGAAGATTAATGCCTCAGCTATTTTTCAATTATGTAAGCTTCCATTTATTACAGTATACCTGGATTAACTCTTACTAAGCTGCATGCCCTGGTAGGTAGGGTTGGGAAATAGGGGTGTTTTGTGTCACTGGACATGCTGAGTGAGGAATGAGAGATGCTCTGCACAGGGCTGCTGTGACAGGCATGGAGGGAGGGTGCCAGGCACTGCCCCTTTCAGCCTCCCTGTTAGCAAAGCTGTGACAATTTTGCACAAGGAGTGTGCTTTTATGGTGCTTGAATATTTTGCACTGATTACATTCTATTTGGTCTTCCTGTTTGCATGCAGGTACCTACTCTCCCTGGTGTAGCTCAGGTACTAAAGGGTTCTGGTTTCTGACCCTAATTCAAGTGCCTTCTCCTGCGCTCACATTTATGATCCTTGCACAATCAAATGAGCCTAAATTCTTCTAACACACTGGGGACACCCTTATTTCAGCGTGATTTATGTCAGTAGTTCTGGTAAAGTGTAATTAAAAAGGTCTCATTGATACCTCTACCTTCATTTTTTTTCCATTGCCACTGCTTCCTAGAGTGCTTGCCTTGTCTTAATTGAAGCAGTGAAGAGTCCATTTAGCAGGAAGGTGGGAGGAAACAGCCTGAAGATTATTCATCTAAATCACTCCAATGATGAAAACAGTTGCTCACTACATTTATCATAATTTCTTTTAAGTTTCTTATGGAAGATTAGTTGCTGCAACTATGCAGATGCTCACATACCTGGTAGAGTTCTGCAGACCTTCCCATCTAGGACAGTCACTCCAGCCTGTGGAAAAAGACTGCTTTTTGCAGGTATAAATTACACACCAAAAAAAGGGCCAGATAAAAAGCCCTTTTTATGTTTTTCCAGTTGCATTCGTTTCATGAAATGTTGCACCCCCTTTACCTCACACTGCTGTGTGAGCAAGGTTTTTTTTAAGTGTGAAGCCAAAATCTATTTTGGGTAGCTTTGGTGCTCTTGCTAAGACATTTGTATGTAAAGTTCAGATCCTTTGAAGTCACATCCCAGTTCTCCACAGCTTAAACACACCTGAGAGTGTCTTATAAACAGTGACAAACTGACAGAGAAGAGCAGAGTGAAGGTGAAAGGTGCTGAAAGGTTCTGTCTGTGAGTGTTGACCTTGCTCCTGTCTGCAGGTATGTCCTGAACAGAGCAGCTGAAAGTCCATGAACAAAATTATTTGGTTTACACAGAGTAAATGTTTTCAAAACTATGCACAATTCAGTGCAGAGTTGAAGTTTTCTCCTTCTCTCCATCCCCCCCCCCCCCCCCCCCAAGCTGCTAGCTCAGATTTAGGGGGTTTTGGGAGAGGGGATCTTCAAAGATAGGGAGAAGAAACTCAAAAGAGGCCCCTTAGCTCAGGATGTATTCCAAAGCTTTATTTCCAATGAAGGGATCCCAGGAGGCAAAGAGGGGGGAAGCATGGAGGAAAAGGGGTTTTTATCCCTTTTGGGGTCGGGGTCAGATTACCTGGCTGAAAGCCATAGGTCAGAGTCAAGGGGCAGGTAAATCAGGCCAGGTTACAGTCTCTGGGGGAGGGGTTTTTGAGGAGACACCATTCCCAAAAAGGAATGTAACACAGAGTGACAAAAGGAAGCCAAGAGAAGCTACATATCAAGTCAAAATGTTGTCTTTAACAATTCAAGGATGCAGGATTTGGGAAATTTTCTTTAAAACCTTTTGTTTTGTTTTGTTTTGTTTGTTTCTTTTCCCCCAAAACTGAGTGCTCTCCATTCATGGGGAAAAGGTAAAAAGACATTAAAAGCAGGTTGACTCAGTGAGGTTCTGAATGCAGATGTGGGGCTGGGCCACCAGGCCAGGGCAGACCCTGTTTGCTGCTGGTCTCTGCTGTGCCTTGCTGCTGCTTGTGCTCTGCTGGCAGGGAATGAGCCATACAAAGGCTTTGCTTTTTGCTTTGCTATTGACTCACTCGACCAGGGAGCTGTAAAACCCCCATGACAGGTTGTGACACAGCCTTAATGTTTGCTTGGACACTTTGACCTGCACAGAAGGGTGGCTTTGGGTAGAAGCCAGAGGAGGTGGTGCTGGACAGCCTAAGCATGCCCCTGCCCTCTGTCCTAATCTGAGCTGATCTGAGCACCTCTGCTATGAACACAGGCTGAGAGAGCTGGGGTTGTTCTGCCTGGAGGAGAGAAAGTTTCAGAGACACCTTGTAGCACCTTCCAGTCCCTAAAGGGGCTACAAGAGAGCTGGAGAAGGACTTTAGAGAAGGGCATGGAGTGATAGCACAAAAGGGAATGGTTTTAAACTGACAGAGGGTGTTAGATTAGATGTAAGGAAGAAACTTTTGGCTGTTGAGGATGATGAGACCCTGGCACAGGTTGCCCAGAGCAGCTGTGGGTGCCACATCACTTGAATTGTTCTAGGCCAGGCTGGGTGGGGCTCTGAGCAACCTGGTATTCCTAAAAGTTCCCACAGCATGGGAAATCGAAAGTTCCATGGGGAATTGGAACTGAATGATCCTTAATGTACTTTCCAACTCAAACCATTCCTTGGTTCTATAGTATCCCTATTTTCTCGTTTCTGATTTTGTTTTCTAAACAAAGCTGAGAGCACATGTGGTTGTGGTATTTCAGCCACGGTCTGACCACAGTAGTTTGGTGTCTTCTTGATCATGCTGTGTGGAATAAAGCACAGAAGGTGCCTGGAAGCCCTAGCCACGGGGCTGGGCTGCAGTAGCTGGGTATCCCGATTAAGGGAGCTGGGTATCCTGATTGAGGAAGCTGGGTATCCCGATTGAGGGAGCCGGGTATCCCGGCTGAGTGTTGTTTTCCTGCGGCTGAGAAGCCGCTGAGTGAGGGGGCTGCTGAACTTATATTACTGCTGGGGCTTCTGCAGCGCACACGTTACAATCGGTAAAAAGCGCTAAACCGAATGTGAATGGTCTTATTCTGGCGTAACCGGTTGAAAAGACTCTCTGGGGACGAGCTCGACTGAGAGGTGGCTGGCTGGGAGCGGAGCCGCGGGGCAATGGAAAGTAAAGGCACCGGAAAAGGCTTCAGTGAGTCGAGGTGCGAAACTTCACGTCGTAATCTCTTGCTGCCGGCACCTCTGCCCGAGGGCGGGAGGCGGGCAGGCTGGAGGGTGCCGGTCCCGCCGCGGGGCCGGGCGGGGCCGGGGTAGGGCTGGGCGGGGCCTGCTGCTGCTGTCCTCCGACTTTTCGAAACTTTTGTCCCCAGAGGCAGCTGCAAACGGAGGTTTGCAGGTAAAGCTCAGGTAAAACCCACGTCCCTTCAGCCGACCCGCGCTGGGAAGAGCGGGGCAGAGGCGCAGGTGAGGACGACTCCGAGTGCCGCGTCAGGTGCTAGGCAAGAGCTCGGGTTTTTTAAGACGAGTCCATTACAATGCTGTACACTTGCTTTTGTGTTCCAGCCTTTCGGTGTTTTAGTGTTTTTATCATCAATCTGCTATGCTGAAAGAGTGAAGAATTTGCATGTTTTTTCCACGGGTATTTGGAAGTCTGTTTTGTAGCCTTATGAATTCATCTAGGAAAACTGTTAAACTGATACTATTCAGTATTTTAAAGAAGGCTGTATTATTTGAGGGTGTATTTCTTTCCTTCAAAGTCTTGTTATTTTAGCAAAGAAATAATACTGGATATCAGTATTAACAGAAAACTTACACTTGGATATAAGTTGCTCTGTAAGGAGTTTCAAGTAGTCTGTGTAGTGCTGCTTAAATTATACCATAGAGTATGTTTTGCTGAGGACTATATCACTGTCTGCTTTTATAGAGAGAGACGTAAAATGACCTTCAGTTTTATAGCTTATAAAATGGCTTTAATGAAATATCTGTAGTGTTTATGATGTGCAAGTTGCAAGTATTTTGAGATGCTGATGTCTTACTGCCTCTCTCAGTCTTCTGTAAATAAGCAGTAACTCAACAGGGTTCAGTAAAAGTACCTGATGGATAAGGCTGACAGGACAATTTCACTCCAGTGCCTCTAACGTTTGATTGATTTATTAATGATAGAAAGCACAGAAATGGCTATTGGCTTGGGCAGGTGCTGGATGCAGTGACCTCGAATAGCGAGTTGCTTTTTAACTGGTACATAAAACACTGCCCACGGCACCCATAGTACACAGACAAGCTGTACTGGGTTTATGAGAAACTGTAATAGACTTGGAAAAGGTATCTGCTCTTCTCTTCAGCTTTGCTGTAAAACGTGAGTGCTGCCAGCTTGTAATCAGTGGTCCTGGGGAAGAAAAAGAAGCACCCTACCCTTCTCCCCAAGATAACTAGCTGTTTATATTATCTGGCTGCAAGCAGATTTGAAGCTGTTAACTGCTTTTATTACCTTTCAAATCGTTGATCACTTGAATGCATTTCATGTTTTAAGACTGCCTCCACTGTGAGTTGAGTTAAAGCTCCTGTGAAAGTGAAGAAGAACAGCTTTGTGTTGAAGTGATCACGGAGATATTTTCCAGATCTTAGTCCTTGTCAGTAGTCTGTTGTCTGCTCTCTGTACAAGCTGTCAGTGTGTACGAATAAAGTCAACACAAGTGCAAAGAGTGCTAACCTTCCTGATTTGAGGGGACATGGCTCTTGTGCACAGAACTTGAGTGTGACTAGTGGGGAATTCAGTGTGACAGACTTTGAAGCAGTGGTAAGTCCCAGACACATCCTGTTTTGTACACTTGAGCACTGTTCCTCCTTCAGTCACAGCCTAAACTGGGAATGGCTCTGCTAAATCACAAAGGGGTTCAGCAGCAGTGGTGGTCTGATTCAGTAAAGTGAAATGTCTTACCTGCTTCTAAGTGTTGTCATCTTGTGTTGATAAAAGATCATATGAGCTTAAGGTGTTCAGACAATACTGCATCTGTGTTGGGAAGTAAGCAGTGTGTCAGCCTCCCTGGATGCAGGACAAAAAGTCAGGGATCTCAGCTCAGCTCATGCTCCTCCTGCCAGGTGAGCAGCCACATGAATGAGAGGGGCTCATCTGGTGCCCGGCAGCCAGATTGAAGTCCTTTGGACAAAGAGTTTATCTGTTCGTGTGGAAATACATCCTAAGCCAGTTCAATAAATGAAAAGGGCACCTGTGATGGCTGTGTCAGCTCTTGCCAAGTCCTGGAAGAACCAAGTCCACCATTCTGGAGCCAGCTTATGTGAGGTCATCCAGCTGGAGCTAAAACGGTATTGTCAGGATAAGCTGGATTCAGGCTGGGATGTGTACCTGGCAGTGCTTCAGTAGCTGTGGTGGGGATCACTCTTGTGAGGGTGGGGATTTTGGTCCATTTCCCTGGACATTTTTAAGGAACTTGTCACTTGTCAGTTCAGTACTGCCCACAGCTACAATGTCACGTAGCTACAAGAGTATGACTGTTGGGCAGCATCTCACATCAAGCATTTGCCTGGAACTGAACAAAGAGAAGGAGGTGAGTGGTGCCTGTGTGCAAAGGAAACTGGGATTTGCTGAGAGCCCCAGCTGTCCTTTGTGGTAGACAGTTCACATCCACAGCTGACTGTTCAGCCAGTCATGCTGAAGAACTTCTGGTGTTAGGCTTTCTTACATCCAGCTACCAGGGCACATGGAGGTATTTGTCAAAGAGGTTAAAAAAACCTCCAGCCTTTGGTCTGTATGTCCACAGTGCAGGGCAATGATATAATTGAGGGTGAAGGGTGTGAGGAATAACCCTGCTCCTCTCACAGAGAAGATATGTCTTTATGGGAGGGGTGAAATTTTTTGGCAGCTGAAAACTTTGACAAACCTGACCATCCTGCTGTTGTGCTGGGCACTGGGGGAGTTGGGAAGAACTTTCTCTTTCAAGAGAAATCACGCTACTTCTCTTTCTATCTGGGAAGGTACAATGTAAGTTGATGTGTCCAATGTTGTTACTGGAAGCAGAGTGCTGAGCACAGATTAGAACCCAAGTAAGAAACAATGATAGTGAGCTGTATATAATGTGGCATGTGCAGGATCAGGACCAGCTGAAGCCTGCTGGCATGGCTGAACTTACAGCTTTCCATTCTGGCTCTGGCCAGCTTTACAAGTGTGAAAATCAGCTCTAAAACCACCCAGTATTTTTCAATGAGTTAGCCTGCTCCCTAGTCAGAGGCTCTGGCAATAGCCTTCTCTAGTTCTTCTGAACTTGCTGCAAACTCAGGCACACAGTCCAAACAGGCATTCCCAGGAAACTTATGTCTCCCAGCAGTGATGCCTGAAGCTTTGTGTGCAGAGAGCAATTTCTGCTTCCTCATAGGCCCTTCTTGCTCTTGGGAACATCATCTTTTGGGGATCCAAAACCTCTAGGGGTAGGCAGTGCAGGTACAACTCTAATGAGGTCATTGGGCTCAACTGGCTTTTAATCCTCTGGATATACACTATACACGGCTGTTTGCATAGTGGGGAGGATTTTGTTCTTGAACTGTCACCTCAGCCAAAGTCGGGCGTCACACAGAAGTCTGTATGGATTATGTCAACACCGTTAACTTTGTCAGCCAAATGCAAACTCTAAGAAGAAATACTAGATCTGTTTGACAAGCCCTCCAGCCAGAAGACTGTGTTGACTAACAGGAGCTGTGTTTCCATCTCCGAGTGCTGGCCGCTCCCTGCCCTGTTGGGAGCATGGGCAGGGTGACCAGCCTGCACTTTCCGGGTCAGCCGTTTGCCCTCTGGAAATACTGGCACTGTGCTAAGTTTTTGTTTGCTTGAGCAGGGGTTTTTATTTATTATTCCAAGACCTCTGGAACTTCCTGGCTGGCCTGGTACATGCTTCTGGTTTGATTTTTTTTTTTTTTTTTAAGTCAGTGTTAGGAATTTGGGTGAGCTCCTTCATAGGCTCTGAGTCCAGGTTTTCTCATTACAGATGTGAAGTATGGTTAGCAGATGGTGTTGGGGATCTTCCCAATTCGCTTCTCAGAGAATTTTGCTATAACTGAGATTTAAGTCATCCTTACTTGCAAAGATAAAAAGTAATGCTTATACTTTCTGCATCCTCTATATCAGGATACGTTCACTGTACTTTTTTAGCATCAAGTCTAATGTATTGATAGATTGTTGCTTTTTTCCTGATAGATCTGTTGCCTCTAGATTTTTAAAAATATCTTTTAGCTTTCTTTATAAAATGTGTTGAATTCTATAAATTTGCTCTAATTATATAGTGGATTTTTGATTTTTTTTACTTTTTTTTTTTTTTTTTAAATTTGGCTCTTGTCTTAAATTCCTATTTTAAACCAAATAATTTCTTTAAAAATATACTGTTGCTTTTCTTGGTGGGAAAGAGGGATCTGCTTAGGCATCTTTAAACATCCTCCAATAAGCATTGTCACACTTACTTATATTTAGATGTTTTCTCTCAGTTATTTTTGTGTCTGGTGCTTTCTAGTTTTGTGAAACTGACCTTTAGGAGATGTTGTTTTGGACCTTGTTCTGTTTCCTTACCTCAAATGTAGTTGGGAACTGTGATTGGTTTTCTTCCAGCTACTGCAGGATTTCCTTGTCCTAGAAAGCTATCCATTATATGTAGGTGTTGAGATTTATTTTTTTTTTTTAATTTTTTTTTAGCACCACAAACCCTCCAGCATCTGCCATAAGCCTGAAATTGCATCTCTTCTTGCTGTACATTGTGGGTAGATGCTTCAGGAGCTGCTCATCTGTTCCTCTGATTCACTTGTCTACAGCAAACTCCTACCAGTGCTGCTGATGTACCCAGCCCATGTCCCCCTGAAATGAGGGGGGCCCTGCTGCAGGTGGGGCTTTCTGGGGGGGCTCTGCTGAGGGAAACAGGATGTGTGTTGGTTAAACAGTAAGAAGGTTGCTGGCACTCCAGGGTCTCTCCTTCCCCACCTGCAGGCTCCTCTGATGTGGAAGGGTGGCACCCAGCACCCCCTTGCCCTTCAGCAGGGATGGGCACCTGTGACATCAGAGGGGTGAGCTGCTGAGCAATGTCTCTGCTCTTGAGGGGGACAGTCCATACCAGTGGTTGCTTTTAGCTTTGTCACTGATGCACCAACCAGTTGGTGATGGGTTTGCCATATCAAGCTGACTGCCCCTGTGCCACCAACGATGGGAATGGTACTTGCAGTGTTAGGGCTGATCTGGAGAAGCCTGGCTGGGGCTGGGCAGCCTTCTCAGCACAGCAAGGGCATGTAGGGCTGGTGCAGAGAAGTTATTGAAAGTGGTCTCTTGGCGGGGTGTGGTGGGCTCTGGGAGCAGCAGAGCAGGAGTGCAGGTGGGGATGGATCTGTTTTTCTGCTGCAGCCCCCTGCTCCTGTGGCTCTGCAGGTGGGTGCTGGAGTGGAGCTGCTGTCTGCGGGAAGTGGGAGAAGCAGGAGTGACAGTGGGATGAAACCTGTGAGAAAACCAGTTTGGATTAAGGTGAACTGTGAACTTTAGTGTCATCGGAGCATAAAGTGGAGAACAGTCTTGACCTGTCTTTTCCTAGATATCTTGCAGAGTAAAACACGGAGATGTGGTATTTGTTCAGGCTGTGTTGGAGCCACTGGCAGAGCCCCATAGCCAAACTGATTTGGAGAGGTCTCTGATGACATCACCTGCTCCTGCACTGGTGAAGGGTTCAGGCTGTATTCCTATCCAGACCCTATGGCACATCCTTCCTTCCAGCAATGCTGCTCTGGGCTCCCCCTGGGCTGTGTCCAGAGTGCCAAGGAGGAGGCTCAGCCACTGTCTTGCTCCAAGTGGCAGTTGTGGCCCCATGCTGTGATGCTTCCATGCTGTGCTCCCAGAGCTCAAGAGGAAGCAGCAGCAGCTCACTCAGGCATGAGCAGCTTCTATGTTGCTTTGTTGCACAGTAGCTTCAGAAGTATTTCTAAATTGGTCCTTCATGCAGCTCCATTGGGGTTCCCAAGGGGATTCCATCCCATCAACTCTGTGAGGTCAAAGCTTCCAGTATTTGGGTTTGCTTTTTTTTTTTTTTTGGGGGGGGGGGGGGGGGGGGGTAAGTTTTTATGTAGATGCATGTATTTTTAGGAACACTGCATCTCAGGAGCCGCTTAGTGAAACTGTGTAACTCCCAGCAGAAATTTTTGCTCCTCCCACTTCCAGTCACTTTTTCCTCCCACTCCTAAACCCCTTTGGAGCAGGACGTAGCACTGGAAGTCATGGATGTGTGTGGCTGGGGAATGGAGTTGAAGCACTGTTAGTCACTCCGTAAGTCAGCAGTGCTCAGCATGCATTTCAGGTGTACCAGTGATTTGTGAGCCAGATGGTATGTGGTCAAATGATAAATATATGATTGAGAGGAATTGTCATGGTTGGATGCTGGCCCAGTGCCAGGCACCCTGAGAGTCTTTAGCTCACCCTCCCTCCGCTACAGTGGAGAGGGAAAAAAAAAAATTAATGAATGCTTCATAAGTGATATAAGGACAGGGAGAAACACTTCAAGGATAGAACAGGCTCAACTTATGGTCACAAAATGAATTTATTACTAACAGAATCAGAGGAGGATAATGAGAAGTAAAATAAGCCCTTAAAACACTGCTTCCCCCCAGTCCCTCACTCCTTCCCACCAACAGTGCAGGGAGACAGGGCGTGGGAGTTTGGGTCAGTTCATCACTGAGATTTTCTTCCACTGCTGAGGGAGAGGAGTCCTTCCACTGTGAAACCATGGGGTCCCCTCCCACAGGAGACAGTTCTCTGTGACCTTTCTCCAGTATGGGTCCACTCTCATGAGCAGCAGCCCTACCACATCTACTGCAACGTGAACTCTTCCCACAGGCATACAGTCCTCACAAAACTGCTGCAGTGGACCTCTCCTTTCATGGTGTGCAGACCTCCAAGGACAGGCTGCTCCAGCCTGGAAGCAGGGCCTCCTCTCTCCACTGGGTCTTCCACTGGATCACACCCTCCTCCAGGCATCCACTGCTCCACCATGGGCACCTCCCCCTGGGCTGTGGGTGGATCTCTGCATCCCCTGTGCATCCCCAGGGGCTGTGAGTAAATCTCTGGATCCCCAGGGGTTGTGTATGAATCTCTGCATCCCCTATGGATCCCCATGGCTGCCGGGGCACAGCTACTTCACCATGGTCATCACCCCAGCCTGCAGAGAAATCTCAGCACCAGCGCCTGGAGCAGCGCCTCCCCCTCCTTCTTCACTGACCTTGGTGCCTCCATGTTGTTTTCCCTCACATGTTCTCACCTCCTCCTCGGACTAGAATAAAAACCTGTGACTTTGTTTTGATTTCCTTCTTAAATATGTAGTCACAGAGGCATTACCAGCCTCTCTTATTGGCCCAGTTTTGGCCAGCAGCATGTCCATCTTCAAAGCCATCAGAGATTGGCTCTGCTGCACATGGTGGAAGCTGCCAGGAGCTTTTCACAGGAGCCCCTAGTGGCTTCTTTGTGGCCCCCCCTAGTATCAAAAACCATGCCATTCAAAACCAATGCAGCAATGAATCAGGTTTCCACTGGAAACAGTAATTCTGCATTTCTGAACTGA
Source organism: Certhia americana (assembly GCA_018697195.1). Lineage (NCBI taxonomy): Eukaryota > Metazoa > Chordata > Aves > Passeriformes > Certhiidae > Certhia > Certhia americana. The sequence continues at coordinate 13,964,002 of CM031880.1, forward strand.
AGAATATTTGTCTTTGTAGTGTTTGACAAAAGTTCACATAAAATAACACCCTGCCTCCCCAGATGGCCATTCTATGGACAAGAGAGCAGACCATGTTCAGCACAGTGCTGAGCTCCTGTTCTCCCTTTCTCAATCTCTCCAAACCTTGTGCCCTTCCCTGTCTCTAGAAAAGGCTCTTGTTTTCTTTGTGGCCCCAAAAACCATTGCTGCTGGAGGACTTGATGTTCCTAAAAAAATCTGGAGAGCCAAGCACTGGCATAGATACTGGTAAATAATTAATTACCTTGCAGACAGTCCTTCAATACAAGCTGGAACATGTTTCAGGAAAAGGGAAGGTGGGAATACATCCCCAAAGTAACCATTCTCTGTGATTAATTAAAAGGCTTAGAAAGATAACTGTCATGCCATGACCTATAAATAAGATGGAAATTAATTCAGAGATGGGTTTTGTATGATTTTCTCTTTTTTTTTTCTCATTTTGTTTGCATTTTGTTTGTTTGCTTTTCTCTCTCTGTGCTGGATATTTAATTCCTTCCAAGTCTGTCCCATAGCAGAGAGCAGGGGTGGAGGAAGACAGGACAGTCCTTAGGAGTAGGCTGTGCCACAGTCCCAGGAGAGTCATGCCTGCAACAGCCCCAGTCTGATGGGACTGCTTTTTCTGGAAGATGTAAAAAGAAACTTGTGGTGTAGCTTTCTCATGTTTAACTCTTCTCATCCCTGAAAGCTAGAATGAGGACCAGAGAGTCCCTGTCTTCTGACACCATTCCCTTGATGCCTTATATTGAGAGACCTCAGATCTTGCTTTGTTGAACAATCCCCAGCATCACCTTCAGACGTGATGTTTACAAATGATGTGGTGTCTGTAGGGAACTGAGGTCCAGCAGCCCAGCATCCCACCTGCCCTGAATCCCTGCTTGTCCTTTGTCATGGATGTAATGCTTCTGTGCCTGGGGCAGGAGGATGCATAGGTGAGGGAGGAGGGGGTTAATTGGGAATGCTAATGGACTGGTGAGAATCTGGCCACAGCAGGGGTTGTGATGGGATATACCAAGCACACCAAAAGCGACCCAAGGTGGGCTGAGCTGTACCTCTTCCCCATCCCAAGAGAAAAGGTGGGGAGAGCTGGCAGCTCTGCAGACATTCATGTTTTGCAGTAAGGGTAGGTGGGCTCAAGAGACTCTGGTGTTTTCTAGGAGCAAACCCCAGCCTTGTGGTGCTGATCTTGCACACAATCTGCAGTTCCCATGGGCTCTATGAGCCATAACTTAATGGAGTTTAACATACTTCATCTTACTCTTGGCCCATTGTCTGGCCTTGGATCTCAGCTGTAAGTTTTATTTCTGCAGATGCTGCAGTAGAAAATAGATAAAATTAAATCTTAATGGGATGGGTGAAATCCACAGCAGAGTTGCATTTGGATGCATTAGGAAACGGAGCCCTGGCCTATGCTGCCCCAGGGAATGCTGCCTGACAGTCAGGTGGGAAGGAGCAGCCTCCCCAGTGTGCACACAGCTGCCTGCATGAGCCAGGATGGGGTCCCAGGGCTCCTCTGGTGGCTTTAGCTCTGTCCTGCTTATAAGGAGATTCAGAAGGAGGGACTGAGGAAAAGGAGCTGTTCTGCAGGTGGTCCAGGATTTTCCGATGACTTGTGCAGTGTAACTAACTTTTTTCCTATGTTCTGCAGGGTGAGGGGACCCTATTCCTTCAGGTGATCACTGCAGCTTAAGCTCCCCCTGGACTTGCATACAAACATGGCATAGGAGGCTTTGTGGAGTGAACAACAGGTAGAGAAGATGAGAGGGAGTAGAAGACTGGAGTCCTGGTGCCTGGGTATGGATTTTGGCTCTGCTTTTAGGGTAGAACTACTGGAGACCCAGAGATGATGATTTGTGCTCAGGACTGGTTCTTCTGCACCCACCCAATCCACCTGCTTGTCTCCTGCTTGCATCTGCTGGCAGTTTCAATGGCAAGAGCCATCCAGATCTCACTGTGCCAGTTCTTTGGCCCTCAGTCCCACGTGCAGGCTGCTGAAATACCTGGGCCTAGCTTTTTTTGTGGCTTGCATTGACCCTCCCAATGAATTTGTCAGTATTCAGCCTTGGGGCTCCCATGGGCCAATGGAGGGTCCCTGATGCATAGGAGAGCAGGGTTGGGATCAGCATGAAGGATCCAGGCTTTCCTAGTGAGGGAAGAGCTGATGGGAAGTGTGTTTTTAAGGCACACTGATGGAGGAGGGAGGCGTGTGAGGCTCCTGTTTGTGTCCCTGAGGGAATAGTGAGACAGGGATGGCAGCATGGTGGCACTTCCCTTGTGCTGCTGTCAGTTTTTCTTGGCTGGTTGCTAGGAAAATGGATTACTCCACATTCAAAATATTCACTACTGGATTTAATAATATTTCAAAAATAACTTAAATGTATTTCTTTCAGAAATGGTATTCCATGGAAATCCTTTCTGTTTATTTGCTGGCATTGCCAAGCACGTACTCCAAAGCCAACATCCACGCAAGTCATTGCTTTTCTAAACAGAAAGGGAGAACAATAGCCTGTGTCATTAGCCTGGCCCCATGCTGTCTGAGGACAAGGGCTGTGCGTTATGTCATTCCCTACCTGCAGCTTTTCCCTGAAATTGTCTGGGTCCTATCTCTGTGTTGGCTCTGCCAGAGGTGCCTCAGGGAGCAAAGCCAGGGCTGAATGGCTGGGCAGTCTACCTCTACTACTACACTTTGCTAGCTGAGTTTGTTCTTCAGCCTCAGTACGTCTAGAGACAATTCTTCAGTCTCTACATGTCAAGGTCCTTCCCTCTCATCTTTGAGAAACTCTGGAACTTTCTGAACAGTGTCTCAGTTGTGGAGTGCTGGTAAGGTGGTGGAGATCTCTCAACACTGGCCTGATGGCTTCTCTGCTGAGCTGACATGAGCCAGCCCAAATAACTGATTTCCCAGGCAAGTGAAGTAGCCCAGCCTTACAGCACCCCCAAGACAGTCCTGTGGCTGCTCTGTGTGTTCAGAGAGGATGTCAGGGCTGAAATTCAGGAAGAGTTTGACCAGTGGTGCTATGAAGATGTGAGCATAAAGGTGCATTAGCTTTACCTTAAGTACAGTAAACACCCTTTCCAATTCCTGGTACATAGATTGAAAGCAAATCATGACAACATAGAATATTCCTGGAAGAGGTTTCCAGTAGCATTTGAAGTAGTCTGGAGTTGCTAAAGTTAGTATTCCTGCTTTTCTCTCAAGCTCCTCTCTCACCTCTGTTCTTCTGACTCCTGGTGGAAGACAGGTCATCCTCACACTGGCAGTATCTGTTAATATCTCACTGAAAATATTTGTCTCTTTTGAGTTTGTCACCATTAGCTTATTTACAAATGTTTGTCAGTATGATCTCAGCACCTCAATAAACAGTGGTAGCAAAGATCATAGAATTCAAAGAATGGTTTAGATAGGAAGGGACATCTAAAGGTCATCTGATCCAACCTTCCTTCATGGAGCAAGAACATCTTCAACTAGATCAGGTCACTAGGAGCTCTGCCTGATATGGCCTTGAATGTTGCAGGAATGGGGCACCTTCTACCTCTCTGGGCAACCCATACCAGTGACTCACCATCCTCATTGTAAAAAACTTTTTCCTAATACTTAATCTAAGTCTACCCTCTTTTAATTTAAACCCATTACTCCTTGCCCCTAGTGCAACAGCCCTTGCTAAAATGTTCCCATCTTTCTTACAGACCTCTTCAGGTACCAGAAGGTGCTGTAAGGTCTCCCTGGAACCTTCTCCAAACTGAACACTCCCAACTCTCTAACTTTTCCTTCATAGGAGAGGTGTTCTAAAATGATGATGAGTTGAAGAGTTAGCTGTCCTCTGCTTTCCATGACTTGTTCTGCTTGTTTTCATTCTGGCCTTTCCAAAAATATTGGCAGCATCTCTGGAGTTTTCAGTGCTCTACTTTGCAGGGAGAAATTAAGCTAGAATAAAGTATGCTGGTGCCTTTAGGTAGAAGTACATATTGTCAAGACAGAGATTGTATCTTGGCTTTTTCGAGGGAAAACTGGAAATGAAAAAAATATTTTCTACTGTACCTAAGATGTGAGCATTAAGTCAGTGATGAGCTCTGCCATTATGGCTTGTGTCTTAAGCAGTCTTTCTACTCATCAAAAGTGATTAGTCAAAATTAATTGAAGTAAGGAGAAAGCTTGCTGACAAAATACTTCAAGAGTAGGTGTAGCTGATAGGCATCAAAATGGTCAGACATTACAATATGGATTGCAAACTCTGCCTCTGCCGTGCTCATCCATGGGAGTTTCTGTAGGGAAGACAGAAGTATGGTGTGTGGACTTGCAGAAAAACACAGGTGTGATGTGAGAAGGAGGGGCATGTGTGATGGAAACAGGATGGGTACTTGTAGTGGGAGGCTGTTGAGCGAATCCCTGCCTTGGAAGAGGCAGTCCTGTCTGCTGAGAGTTACTACCATGGCCAGCAGTCAGGCAAGTAGGAGCAGCAGGAGTCACAGCTCTGCTGTCCCTGACAAGGCACAAGTTTGCAGCTCTTGCAGATGATCCACCTGCATTCCTTGCTGAGATACATTTGGGACCAGAGCAGTTCAACAAACCCAGCCTGCTGGAAGGTGCCCAACTTCAGGTCACTTCTCACCTAGATTAGGAGGATTGAACACCTTGGTACATGTACTGGTCTTCTGGTCCTTCAGGGATAGGATTAGAGAATGCTTTGTTTTGGAAGGGATTTTAGAGATCATATCATTCCAACCCCACTGGCAATGGTGTTATCCTCATAGGAAAACAGAGAATTTGTAAGGCAATGCACTCTTGTTCCTGACAGATGCTGATGAGCCAGTTCCTAATGACCCAAGACCTTGCTGGGGACTCGAGAGGACCCTGTTTTCAGAACAGCTGCAGTGAATAAAACATTCCCTGCCTGGTCTAGACTCGTATGGAAAGGTGAGGCAAAGTTGTCTGCCAGCACCTTGCTCGAAGTTCTTCAAAAAAGCAAGTCAGGACAGAGAAGCTGGGAACTGACTTGAGGGAAAACCTAGGTGGGAAAACAAGGGTTTCCCATGCAAGGCACTGAGGAAGTGAAACTGACTTGCCTAATTAAGATAATAGACTAATTAGCTAATGAAAGAAATCTTTCCTGTGTGGATGTACCATTGGAAACCATTAATTAAAAGTCTTTCTAAATCCCATACTAGGCAAAGCCTTTGATAATAGTGTGCAAGAGCAAGGAATAGTCAGCACTGTGTACCTTAGAGCCTTCTCCATGGAGTCTTTAAAATAATAAATTTGCTTTGGAATAAGCTATACAGATATGGAAACAGAGCAGTGGGGAAGCAACAAACAGGGCTTACAAGGAGCTAGACTGCTTCAGTCTTGCTGTGGCAGCATCTGTTCTTCCTTAGTGGTATTTTGACTCCAGTTTTCTCATTTGTTATTTCCTTTTTGAGACAAATTTCTCCCAGGAGAGGCTGCATTTCTTCTGGTTGATTGCTAGCATTACAAAACCAGTTGCTGCTGCTGGGCTGTTTCCATTGCTTTGGTGGACCAGTCTTTTACAGTTTCCTCTTACCTTTAAAAGTGACTCTTTTAATCATTTGTAACAAATATGTAAAGACACCATTGTTTCCTCCCATGTGGAATGAAGACCAGTGATCAAACTCTGACACCTATCTCCTGGAATGTGATCTTGGTTGTAATCAACTATTCTGTTTTTCTCTGCCCTGTTTTTAAATGAGTTTCAGTTCCTGGTAATCAACAAAACTGTCTTTGGCCTGGCCTGCAAGAGAACTTGAGAGGAGAGGGACTTTTTACAGGGGTTGCAGGGACAGGAGAAGACAGAAGGGCTTCATGCTGACAGAAGGCTGGTTTAGATGATATATTAGGACAAAATTCTTCACTGTGAGGATAGTGAGACACTGGCACAGGTTACCCAGAGTAGCTGTGCATACCCCATCCTTGGAACTGTTCAAGGCCAGTTTGAACTTGGCTTGAAGCAACCTGGTCTAGTGGAAAATATCCCTGCCTGGGGAGTTGTTGTGTCACACCCTTGGCCACAAGCTTTCCTTAGCTGGGCTAAAATTGTCCCCAAACTTGAACAGGAGGATACAGCATGTCAATGAAGAGGAAGTGCTGAGCATCCCTTTGTTGAGTTTAACTTTCTGCCATGAACGTGTAAGACTAATTAATTTTAAAATAGAAAGCTGAATGGTTATTCTGCACTGTGTGTTCTAGAAAGCACTTCTGTTTTTAAAGAAAAGCAGACAGAGAAGCCAATTCTTGCTAAGCATTCATTTTGTATTTGTCCTTTCACACACCTTTGCTTCTCTAATTCTGCTGAAACTGATCTTTCACCAGGAAATAAGGAAGGTTGAGGAAAGATGCTGTGTGTGGGGCATCTAAATGCACTTGCTTGCTGACTGCAGGATGGATGAGGATGCTAGCACAGACAAGCACCTGGCAGTGGCTTTCACTTCTTCAGAAACCAGTTGCCCTTTTTGTTTTAAGGGATCTGTTTTAACTCCTGGACTTTCTTGAAAGCAGGCTTCTCAGTGTGTGCTGAATCCTTTTTAAAATAACTGGGTTGGATTTGAATTGGCACCTCTCTAAATACTGTAAGTAGCTGGTGGTACAGTCTGTATTTATAGTGGCATCCTGGCTGCAGTGCCATAGCTCTGAGCTGCCACACCAACAGGGACTGCAGGGCTTGGCAACTCCCTGTTGGGAACAAAGGCATTGGACACAGTGTGTGTTGTGTCTCTGTGTAGGGTATTGAGTGCCTGTCCTGTTCTCCCACTGTGCTGAGTGGTCCTTGGGGGCAGGAGAGTGGAGGAAAACAGAGTGGATTCAGGAGAGAGAATGACTCAGTCAAAAAGCCTGAACATTGAGTCCTACCAATAACCTAACACTGCCAGGTCCATCATTAATCCTGTCCCCAAGTGTCATATCTACGCATTTTTTGAACATTTCCACCAGCCTTGTTGCCCTTCTTTAGACACAAATCACTTGAACATTACTTGAACAAATACTTGAACAGCTCTTCTCTAATAGGAAGATAGATATTTTGCAATCACGCTAAAACAAGACTGTATAAAAGTCTTCTGATTCTGGACCTTTTGTCCTGACTGGTGCCAACTTTTAAGGTGTGTTCACTGCTGAAGTGGCCTTGAAGTGGCACAGGAATAGAACAGGGGAAGCTGTTGTGGAAGTTCCCTGCAGTGTTGGTAAAAGGACAGTCTGAAGTTGAAGTGTCCTTCAGTGGCAAAAGAGATGCAAGTAGCTTTTGCTTGGATACAGACCCTTTCTTGTGCTTCCACCTGTGATGTGTGTGGCTGTGTGCTTGTCAAAAATGGATTTCAGTTTCCTGTTGTGGAGGGTGTGAGTGGTTAGAAAGCTCTAGTGCTGGCTTTCTGGGAGCTGTGAATAAACCCCAATGCTATTGATATCCTTCCCACAAAACTGGGCCTGGTAATGTTTATTCTTATCTTTCACCTTCGTGAAAGGAAGACAGAAGATGTGATTTCTTTAGGATGATGACAAGCTGTGGACTGTAACAAGAGCCTCCTTTCCAGGGGACTGCTGCCAGACCAATATACTTCGGACAGACTATGTGCTGCTTTCTCTGTCCTAGACAAGGAGATTTTTGAGCTGTGGTACCTGAAAGAAGCTAAGATGTGTTTGGGTCCATCTGTCCTAGTTTCAGCTGGGATGGAGTTAATTTTCTTCCTAGTAGCTGGTACAGCGCTGGGCTTTGGATTTAGGATGAGGATAGTGTTGATAACACTGATGTTATTGTTTACACTAATTCAAGGACTTTTCAGTTTCTCAGGCTGCCCTGCCAGCAAGGGGGGTATAAGAAGCTAGAAGGGGTCACAGCCAGGACAGCTGACCCCAACTGACCAAAGGGATATTCCAGACTGTATGGTGCCATGCTCAGTCTATAAATTATGGAGAAAGCTGGCCAGGGACTGCTGCTCAGGGACTGGCTGTGCATCAGTTGGTGAGCAATTGCATTGTGCATCACTTGTTTTGCATATTCTAATTCTATTATTGCTGTTACTTCCCTTCCGTTTCTGTGCTATTAAGCTGTCTTTATCTCAACACACAATTTTGCCTCCCCCCTCCCATTCACTTTCCCATTCCACTGGAAGGAGATTAATGAGCAGCTGTGTAGTGTTTAGGTACTTGCTGAGGTAAAGCATGACACCATCCCATCATCTAGTTTACTTTATTTCTGTCAGAAGTGCCCAGTTTGCATTTTAAGAGCTGCATCAGGGATAATGCTTCTTTCTTGTGAGAGCTGCTGGTGATAGGATGTCAGACCTATAGGTCACCTTCCTGTGGAGCTATAGTTTCCCCTCACATCACATTACTTTCTTTGTCTCATTCTTTCTCCCTTCATCTAAAATTATTTTAGCTTTTAAGAGCATTTCCAAGCTGTGGAAAGCTGCTGACAATCATAAACTCTCAACCTCCACCACCAAGAACGCAATCCTTCTGCATTTTTTGTCAAAAAGTGTATTATAACTCATCAGTCCAGTAACACCTAAGTTTCCAAATGTTTATGGGTTGTTTAAATATCTTAAGTCTATGAATTAAAAAGGTAGATATCTGCTAATGCATCAGATCTGTTCCTTATGCCTCTTGTACTTCCCTGTCTTCCACACAATCCTGCTGTATTAATTTTTTCAGGGACTAACAGTGTCTGCCTGTAATTGTGTTGGGAGCATCTTGAGAAGTAAGAAGATAGATAAAATTCAAAGCAGGCCAGTGCAATCTTCATGTGGATTTTGAACGTGCTGCAAGATTGTGCATTCAAGAGATCAAGCACCTCTGCTTTTGCCCTTTCCCTTCTGTCTGGGTAGTAAATGACCTGCATTAAAACAGTTTAGCAGAGCCACAAAACACAGCTAATTTTAAGCAGCAAAAAGACAGAAATAGAGCAAGAGGACTCCAAAATTAATTTGTGAAGCAGCTTGTTGCCTTCTGACTTAAGATCTGTGTTCTGAATCATTGTTCAGAAACATAAGCCTTTGTCCATGTGAATGGATTTATATAGGGTTTTAAAGGAAAGGGTGAGATCAAGTCTGGTGTTCAGGTTTGCCTGCCATGAGTCTTCATGTCAGTCCCTCTCTCCTGTGACACTCACATGGAAGTAGGCCAAGATAGTTTCACTCTGGGAAGCAACATAAAGAAAACGAGCTGGGTTTCACAGCATGGAAAATATTTGCTCTCTTCTGCCAGTCTTCCTCCTTAATCTCTGAATATCTCCATGCACAATTTTGTCTGTAATTACAGCTGCATTGGAACATGAGAATGTGATACCTATTAATTACTTACTTAAATGATATTTTTATTTTCATTTATTCAAAGTCAAGTGTTTAAAAAACACAGAAAACCAACCAGTTGGCCTAGGCACTCATACACCAACATGAATGCATTGTGTGCCTTGTCATCTTACCAAAAGGTGCAACTTCTGAAAAAAAAAGTGAATTGTTTTAGCAGTGATTCTGGCAGCTCAGGCAGGGGGTTGTATGAACAGATGCTTTAAAGGCTAAAGGGACCAAACAGGGGTGCATGTTTCAGTGTTCTTCTGAGACAATGGAGATACAGCCAGCCAAGTTGTTTGATCTGAACAATGGACTTTTTGCATCCTAATTGATAGCCTGAAGTTTTCTTGAAATGTGCTGGTTAGCACATAAATAGTGTGAAATGTAGAGGGTCAGCACATAAAAATTGCATCACTAAAATACCAATACTTTAGAGAATCATAGAATTGTTTAGGCTGGAGAAGACTTCCAAGATTCAACTGTTAACCCAGCACTGCCATGTTCATCACTAAACCATGTCCTAAGTGTGCCGCATCCACATGTCTTTTAAATCCCTGCCAAGATAATGACTTTACTACATCCCTGGGCAGTGTGTTCTAAAGGTTGGCCTACCCTTTTGGCAAAGAAATTTTTCATAATATTCAATCTAAACCTCCCCTGGAGCAACTTGAGGCCATTTCCTCTTGTCCGTTGCATTTTACTTGGGAGAAGAGACTGACTCCCACCTAGCTACAACCTCCTTTCAGGCAGTTTTACAGAGTGATAAGGTCCCCCTTGAGCCTCTTTTCCTCTTGGATAAACATTCCCAGCTCCCTCAGCTGCTCCTAATCAGACTTGTGCTCCAGACCCTTCCCCAGCTTCGCTGTCCTTCTCTGGACACACTGCAGCTCCTCAGTGTCCTTCCTGTGAGGGGCCCAAAACTGAGCTCAGGATTCAAGGTGAGGCCTCACCAGTGCCCAGCACACAGGGACAATCACTGCCCCATCATTCTAGCTTATGGCTTTTTCTAATTCATGTTTGATTTAGATTTTAATTTTTTACACCATTCAGAAAAAAAGGTGGTAAAACAGGCAATGCTTCTTAACATACATGTGGCTTCATCTCCTGCTCTGAGTAAAGGAGTATAATAGGGAGCAGGTGTTGCTCATCCCAGCTTTGTACATACTTGACTGTGATACTTCTTTTAGAAATGTTTCCTTCTCCAAAGAGCCAAGTAAAAACTGTCGTCTTGAAAATGATGACCAATTAAGAAACTGCAACATGGAAATTTCAGGAGAGGGAACAGCATATGACCCTTATAAAGTGCTGTAAGCACTGTGGAGAGCAAACAACTGTATTTTGTTCCTGGCAATATCTTTAAAAATGCAAATCTGAAGTAGCCCAAGATTAGCTGGTTGTAGGGATCTGTGTATCATCAGTGGTGTAGTCTGGTTTTTCTCCAACACCTTCAAGCCAGAACTTTGGAAGAAGTTCAGTAAAAAAAGTACATTTGCATTTCACAGTGGTTAAAAAGGTATAATTTCTTGACAAAGGCATATCTGGCCAAATTTTAAAGCCTTTTTTCTCTTCTTCCATGGCTAGTTTTGATTAAGACCTGCTTTGCAACAATGCCAGTAAAGCCAAAACTTTTTTACTACTGAACATGGAGAAAGGTACTGCAGATTATTGGTGAGGCGGGATGTGTTTTATTAACACCACCATGGGGGAAGTCTGATTCTGATTTACTTGCAGAAATTTCACAGTTTAGCAGTGCTGTCTTGCAGACTTCCTCTTGATCTTTAATTGACTGAATATTAGGATTGGCCTGAGTAGAAAGCTTTTTTGAAATGGGAACTTCAGCTAGAACCTGTGAACATTTTTGAGAACCTGAGGAACACAGGTAATTGTTAAAGAGTTTAGAAAAAAACAGTAGTTCCTGATCGATGCAGTTAGTGTTCTAATTCACATATCTGTTAGAAATAGAACTTTTCCAAAAGCTTCTGTCTAAATTTAAATGGACTGTTTATAGCAACCAACCAGTAATACAATATACTGAGCAAAATGTGCTGAGCATGTGAAGCAAACAGGATTATTAAGCCATGAATAAATCATGTGTTCAATTCAACTTGCACTAACGATGGTGCCCATTTAAAGAAAATGTACCACGTAATTCAAAGTGTTTCAGAATTTATAATAATAGTTACAGTCTTAATCACCAGGAGGCAATGTTTCTTTCCCTTGGCAGCAGAAGAAACTTTAGTAATGTAGGACTTCTCCTTCTCTAGGTATGAGACTCTAATTTCCCCATGACAATCATATCAGACATGTGCTGTTGTATCCCCTTTGCCAAATGGGGAAAGGCAGAGAAAGATTACATATTTGGTCTTGTATATTGTTTTAGGAAGTGAATGTCTTTGACTCTTAATTTCTGTACTATGGGGAATTGCCATGTCCAGATTTGGGGGTTGGTGTTGAAAATTGGAACAAAAAGTCAAAATTCACTGCAGACTGGAGGTCAATTGCAGCTTGTCAAAACATTCTATTACTGCTGAAAAATGTAAATGTGCATATAAGGTAAAATGGAACTTTTCCATGAGGCAGCTCCTTCTGGCAGTGATGGTATGGGGCACAGGACCAGATGACCCTCAGCTCTGCTTTGATGTGGCTGTTCTCAGGCTCAGAGCGTTCATCAACCCTTCAGTCTCCATGAGGTATGAGAAAACACTACCTTTTACAGACCTCTGTGGATTAATTCCATGTAGCAAATACTGACCTTATTTACCTGGCTTTCTGAAAACTTTTTGCTTCTACTGGCACTCAGAAAATCTAAGCCGTTTTTTATAGAGAGACACAAAAATGCAGGGTACTGAACCAAAAGGAAAACAATCAAAATGGATGCTTTCTACAGCTCCATGTATTGCAACCCCTTGCATTAGTGCTCTATATGACTTCTTGGGAAGCCTTTTATTTATTATATCAGACATAACTATGTGAAAGCATACACTTTAGATGTATGAATGTATATACATACAAGTAGGTTCCCAATCAAGAGGAAGAATTTAAAGTTGCTTTATGAGTGGGTACTTCCTGCAGTTTTTATTTTTTATGGTGCTTGATGCTCCTCCCTAAAATTTGAAAACAGGACAGTTAATGCTGTGGGATGAGATGAGATGGAGTTTGACGAACAGAAAAGCACCAGAAACAATTTCTTTTAAGGTTACTTATAATCTGCTGCCAAATCCATCCTTCAAAAACAGCTTTAAAGGGTTGTGCTGATGTTGTTGCCACAGAAGCAGTGTGAGTGTTCACACTTGCTTTGGTACAGGGTCAGCCCTGTTGGGAGTGTTCCAAGTAGCAAAAAAGGGGAAGGAGCGGATTTACCCTTGAGAACTTGTCAGGACTGGGAAGGGAAGTACCAAGTGGGTTAGTTTTCCTACAACATCAGGTTTCCCACTGCACTTGCTTTTCCTATTTTTTGCTGAAAATTAGAAGAAAGCACTAAGGGAGTGATATAGAAATGAGAAAGAGAGGAATGGTAAGGATTCTCTTGTCTATGGGATGTGGATTTATGAGTCTCATAAAATGCTTTTCTGCTTTTCCTAGTGAGAAATAATAATCCAATTCTGTTATCTTTACGAGAATGATGATTTATGCTCTCAGAATGAGTGCTCTTTCCAATTTTCCATGTCTTTTCAGTGCCTCAACGTCGTCTTTTGGAGATTTCTTTTTCCCGAGAAAGGTTAGACCAGATGATCCTTGGGGTCCCTTTCCAGCCTGGTTTTCTATGATTCTATGATAAACTGTGTTTGAGTCTTGTTATTTTTTCCATATGTAGTTGTGTGGTGTTCTTCATTAAGGCTTCTGTGATTGTGTCTCTGGGAAATGTGTGTAGATAGGAAATCATTCACATGATACTCTGTGCCAGAGTCAAAACCTGTGTAATTATCTAAATGAGTACATACCCTAAGTGCTACAGAGTTGAAAAAGTTTGTGGCTTCTTACCTGGGCTTTATGAAATACCTAGTTCGTGTTTGATATTACGTGGGTAATTCACATTATGTTTTTCAAGTTTGCAAAATACATCTCCAGAGTATTGGTTTTTGGTTGATTAGTAATGAACATTAATCATAATTAAAAGCACGCCACTATTTAAACTTTTGAATTTGTGTCCTTTCAATGTTTATGTGACTGTTGCAGCAGCTGCAAATATTGTTGTAAACACATGACCACATCCATGGAAAGAAATCTGTAAATGCTCAGAAGATTACTGAAAGTAGGGTTTTCTTTTCCTGGACTTTAAATGGTATCATCAGCATAGGTATGTTCCCAATGTGTTTTCCCTTTTCTTCCTAATAAAGAGAAGAACCAGCTTTACCTTCCTTTACAAACCCCTGTACATGGATAGCAATCCAAATTAATCCTGATACTATCTTTACATACCATTTTCACATTGCAGGAGAATGTGTAAGTGATGGAGTGTAAATATTTACAGAAAAAGGTACTGTCATAGCCTGTAGCAAGTGGGTGTGTGCTGTGGACACCTCACCCCAAAACGTGTTGTAGAATGCACTGCGGTGAGGTAAGGCACAAAGCATCTTTCTCATCATGTGCCCAAAGAGGCTGGACCCAGCATTTCCAAGAAACAGCAAAGTTTGGCTTGTTTTCAGAGGGCTTGTTCCCATGCAGTCTCCAGAATGCTCACCCTGGCATAGGCTGCATGTAGTGGACAGAGCATTTCAATTTCCAGCTCTGCCTGTAGGGAAATGAAGGAGCATGTGTTTTAAGGCCTACTGCTTCTTATTGCAGAGGTCACACTAGTTCAGTGAGAACTGGGTTTGGCTTCCCATGATACAGCAATCTGAGGGGAAAAAATATGTGAATCCTGGCTTAAATGGATAATATGAAATGCAGATGTGTCATGCCTTGCCCTGCTGTCTGCAGGGGCAGGGCTTAGCCTTGTGCTTGTGCTGACAGGGGTCTTGCATGGTTCCCAAAGTGTCAAAAGTTGAAGGTAACTGTACTTTTTGGGTCTCTAGAGAAAGTGTGCAGTGCAGCCACCCCCGACTTCCTCAGCATTCCATCCATCCTGGTCCCCTTCCTCCCTCACCACCTATCTCCTGGGTTTTGTCTTCCTTTAGCCCAATCCTGTATGAAAACAACAGAGGGAATTGAGAGGGGCTGTCATTTTTCTTCTGCTGTCATAACCATCCCAGAATGAATCTGAGGGTGGCTTCTAAGTTTAAAGTGAACTAGCAGCAGTTTTTAGCATTGCCCTGCATATTCTGCTCTTACTCCTGATTTTTCTCTAGTCATTGAATGCAACCTCGTGTTAGAGAGGGAACTGTCCCACTGACTGCAGCAAGCAGGCAGTACAGGAGGAGGGGACACTTTACTCATCAGCTCCCATTTCTTTCATTTGTGATGCCAGGCCTTGTAGTCATATCTGTGAGTTTTGCAGGTGGGAATTCCACTCAGTTGTATTGATGTGGCCATGTAGTGCAACCTATGTGTTTTCCTCCTTTTTCTTACTTAAAACCCTTTTAAGTGAACCTTTTTTTGTTATTCTTGAGTGTGTTTCCTCCTGCCCTACTTCATGTCCCAAGCTAAAAATCACCATTAAAAGTTTTACACATAACATTTTATTGCATCCTCCAGGCAGAACTCAAAGATTGAGAGGAAAGATATGCCAAACTGGGGTTTCCCTGAGAGGATTGCTTTGTGATGGAGCATTCTGGCTCCAGACAGTTCTTTAGCCAAATTTGCTTTGTCAGCCTTCATTTCAGAATGTGACCAGTTAATACTAGAAGAAAATATGGCCTTTAATTCTTACTCTTAGGTTTTACCTGTTGGCTTTCAAACCAATGATTTCTGAATGGTTTCTGAAATTTTGAGATGCAGACATGTTTCTGTGTTTTCTTCCAGGGAGTGAGCAATGGCAGCACTGCAGGTCCTCAAATGAGTGCAAAATGATAATGTTTTATATTATCATGTAGAAGAAACCTTTGTTGCTGAAAAATTAAGTTATCAATTTCTTAGATTCTTTTATGCAGAAAACAATTTTTTTTTTCTGCTGGGAAGAACAAAACAGGAGGTTTTACATCTTCAGAAATTAAGGTTTTCATGTAAAACTTTCTTGGAAAAAAAATCCAACACAACACTTTTACTTTTATAATGAAAATAAAAGAGCTTGAAGTCACAGTGAGATATTCTGCTCCCAAATGTCTTCTTGTTTGATGCACTGGAAATTACATTTTCTGAGGTAATGAAGAACAAATTGTGTTGTAGCAGGAGCCAAACACTCTTGTTCTAAACAAAAGGTTGTTTGTACAACCTGTGAGCTGGAGTGTGCCAGGAAGTGTCTGAGGAAAGAGCAGTGACACTCCAGATGCCACACTTTGCCAATCCTTCAATTTTCAGGTTTTTTTGAATTGTAAAATTTGTCTTGTGTTTTCGATGGAATAATACAGATCCAGATCCAACAAGCATTCTGTCTTCAGTGGCCTGATAAATTGTTCTTAATTTTCTGGAATAGGTTAATTTCATTTAGGTAATGAAAGGCAAAAAAGCAGGCTTTTCAGGGCACTGCCAAAAGAAGATTAAGTCAGCATCAAATCCATTAGTCAACTGATTTATCTATGTTGGCTATCACTGTTTCAGCCTCTTTGTCTTACTTTTTTTTCACTTGCGTGAAAATTTAGGTAACTCACAATTTCACTGCTGTATTGCAGCATTACATGGTGGTTGCTCTCCATAAAGCTAGGTTTACTGCCCTCTTAAATTCTTTTGAAGCAGATTTCATTTAGTTTTATTTTTTCATGGCAACTTTTTCTTCTTCTTCTACAATTTCTTTGAAAACTCATTTCTGGGACTATGCAATCCTAAACATTGTTGTAGGCTACTGTTGAACATGCCTGTATGTAGTAGAATTTCCTGTATTAATTGAACATGTTTATGTGTCCATCATTATTCAGTGCCAGCTCTGAGTTTCCTTTCAGGACACTTGTTCCAGGCTCCATGGTGTGCTTGCTTGGGGTTGTCTTGGCAGCCTTTGTTTTCCTCATTTTAGTTTCCAATGATAGAGGATTGAAGATTCCTCATAGATAGAGGTTCTGGTGTCAGTTGAAGTCTAACCACTGATGGAGATGTTTTTACCTTTGGAATATGTCTGTCTTTTGAGGATTCTGTGCTAATTCCCTGGTGTTATATTTTTCAAATTCTTCCAAGAAACATGTATGCCAGCTATTATCCCTGCCTTTGCTGGTGTTGCTGAAGCAGTTAGGCATTTCAGGAAAATACTGGTTTAGAGTAGACTTCTGCTAATAACTTGTTTCCCACAATGAGTTTTCGTCTTCTAACCTGAGACACTGAAGGTGAGTTAGTTTCACTTGAAGTCAGCTGCAACCTCTCAAAAGGAAATGTTCTTCTGGTACCATGTTGGGGGAATGACTCCATAAAGTTGGTGGGAAGAGTGTTGCCTATAGAATTTAAAGTTGCATGTGCTACCATTCAGCATTTCTCATCTAAACTCCTCCAGATGTGGGGATTGTGGGGAACTCCAGGACTGGTAAACAGGGATGTGTTTCTGCCAGTTATATCCTACTTCTTTTGGTTGTTCTTGCATATCACAGGCTCCTGAACCCGCTCTGCACAGAGCTGTATGGAGTGAAGTGTTCAGTGTGGGAGGACTGCCCAAGAGCCAGAAGGTGAGCATGTTGGAAAAATTTTAATTTCTGTTCTGCCTTCCAGTCAATGACATCCTCATACTTGTAGATATCAGTGAATCCAAGGGAGGCAGATCTTTTGCTGGCAGAGCAGGAAGCTGAAACATGCAGAGGCATCGGTTTGCTCATGCTGCATTACAATGAATGGGAAAAATCCTTGCTTGAAACAAGAATGTGTCTTTCTTTTGTTCTTACATTCAATTCTCCAGTATCAGACTAGCTCTTACTAATTAAATGCAGAATTACACAGTGCCATCACCTTCTATCCTCTAAAGAAAGAGAGAACAAAACCTGTCAGTACTGAACTCTCCTGCTGTGGGATAATCTGGAACTGGCTGCTGGTTATGTACTTAATTTGTTTGGTTTGACAGTGTTTATTAGGGGCCTGATTGAAGCAAAATCATCCTGTCTCCTCTGAAAATCAGCATCCTTCTAGCAAAATTACTCTTCTAGCAAAATGTACAGCTTGGCTTGCAGGATACTTTTTAGCCCTATTTCCCTGTGGTTTCTGTGATACCCAGCTCCAGGTGTGACTTGTGTAGGCCTTGTGCAGTCCTGTTCCCCCAGCAATCCCAGCCACTTTCATGGTGTAGTCAGCAGTTACATGTCACCAGTACCTGATGGTATAGGAATTTGCTGATAGTTGGTGACAGGTATGGTCTTGATCTCTCTATGAAGAAGGATGAAGAAGGAAAGGTTTGTTTCAGGACGGCATTGCTGCTACAGGCCCATCAGCATTCTCTATGTTGAATACTTGCATATTATAATGGAATATTGTAACACCAAGTGAACAGCAGTAAAATTCAGTCTGGTAAGATTTATTATTTTAATATTGGAGGGTTTAAGCTGATACCAGATTAACATATTCATAGGGTTTTAGGAACTGCTTGGGTATTAACTGCTAGCTTTTAATCTGAGAACTTTGCAAGGCTGTCGTGTCTCTTCTGCACTAATGACTCAGTCTGTCTTTGTAAGAGGTTGATTTCTTTACATAGTGTTTTGAGACTAAATATGAAAGAGGGGAAATGGCCCTTAATTTTAACAAGTTCCCATTTGGTTTAACAGCTGCTGTGAGATCTCTCTTGTATTTTTGGCTATGTTTGCCACTTTGGCAGTGTGTTTCTGGTTGTCAGAGTCATACAGAGTTCTAATGAAGTGCAACACTTTTTTGTTTTCTCTACAGCTGTTATTTGTCATTTGGTATAAATCTGCCTTGTGAGAGTTTTATTCCTGAATAAATGATAAAAGGACAGCTAGTATCAGAAGGCAGTGCTGGCATGTGAGTTTCTGCTTTGTTGCTAACATAGAAGAAGCCATTGCTCTTCTTTTAAAGGATGTGCTATGTGGCTGAATCTAAGAAAGCCTTTCAACTCCTGAGGGAGCCAAAGCCAGCCTCTTCCCCTATTCTGTCCTTTGCTGCTGCCCTGTCCTAATTAGCAGTTAAACTCCATGCCCTGTGCTCCCAGTGCCAAGATACTGACTTCTGGCAATCACTCGAAGTTTGTTTTTCTTTGCAATGCAGTAAACACTGTGTGTTTCTTCACTGTGTTCCCAGATGAGGGCTGTGAGACCTGCTGAGTCATCAGACATGGCCCATGCTCCTTGGAGTTCATCTTCCTGCACCCCAGAGCTGGGGAGATGCAGCAGCCAGAGCTGGGTGACATGATAGCCTGGGCATAGTGTGACCCTGGGGGGCTCTTGGGTGGTTCAGACTGGAGAGTTTGCTGCAAGAGCTGGGCTCTTGTTATTTTATGTAAATCTGTTATTGAAGCTGCAGATCCTGATTCCTGCTAACTCTGATGTTACAAATAACCCCCTGATTCCTTAGAGTACGTACAGAACTCAGCTGAGCTATTTGAGTGTTAGATATTTCATGTGGTTGTTGTCCAAGGGTGATCCTGCTGGGTTGAAGGTGACTCCCATACTCTCAAGATGTTTCTTGATCTACCTAAATAAATGTGCAGCCAACACTGGTGTGCTCCTATGCCTGACAGGGAAATACACACCATATCACCACATGCTGCCAGCTCTGCTTGGGAAGCAGAGACTATTTGCTGGACTCCACTCATTGATGTGCAAAGCTCTCATCCATTGCCAATAATGTGCCAAGAAAATTTTTGGACAGAATTTCTGCAAAGCTCTTTGTAATGCACATTGACCTTGCCTTACATCTCCCTGTCCTTTCTGTGTTTCTTTCCTTTTGGGGTTCACTTTGAAGGAGGAGGTGGACAACATGCTGAGAGTTTTCATGTCCTACCTGGATATATCTGTGTTACACTGCTGCTGAGGACTAGAAATCCTCATCCTTTCTAACACTGCCAAATTTACCCTCTCTTAGAAAAGTATCTTTAATGATATGTGATATTCCCACTACCCTGAAGATTTCATGATATGGCATTGATATTCATTACAAATACTTCTCCCTAGAAGACTCTGTATTAAGCCCATGCTACATTTCATCCCTAAAACTTCTCTTACTTTGGAGTTAGTTCATAAACAAAATTACTTTACTGGGGACAGATAACAACATGGGGTTTCAGCAATTAAATGAAAAGTAGCAGGGAATCCTAAGGAGAGAAAATGGATGGTCATAAATGGCTCTGAAGAGACTTGAAGGCAGGAATTAATATCTTATGCTTAATGAATGGCAGCTCTTCAAAAAAATGCTGTTAGATAAAGCAATACAGGAGTGGAGAAGAGGGCTTTTCAGAAATTGCATAGAGTGAGAGAGGTGTTTCTTTTAGAAATTTGGCAAACTTGATCATTTCTCTTGTCTTTGGAGGGGGTGAAAAATGAGAGCATGACCTCTAAAACTGATAAAAAATTCAACAACTCAGGAGCAAAAGGCAGTGTGAAAAGCTCTAGCTTTTTCCTTTACTTTGCCCCTGCCAGAGGAGAGATCGCACAATGACTGAAGGTGCTGAGTTATTCTTTTGTTTCTGAGTTTACTTAATCAGCACAGGCCTAAAGCTTTTTTTTAATGGTAGTAAGTAAGCTGGAAGGTAGCTTGGGTTTGAGTAAGGGCAATGTAGTTACAGAAATCATAGAATCATAGGTTCATTAAGGTTGGAAAAGGACTCTATCATCAAGTCCAACCATTAGCCCAGCACTGCCATGTTCACCACTAAGCTATATCCCCCCCAGTGCCACATCCTCACATTGAAGGTATGGTGATCTAGACAGCCTATTCCAAGTGAAGAAAGGCTTCTCCTTGTCAGCAGTTTTTTAAGAGATGTGGCTGAGGGGGATGATCAATCAACTTCACAGGGTCCCCTCATCTCTGTTGTTGCTGATGGGTTTTATAGTCAAACCCATCGCTCCACAAATGTGGAGGTGGGGAGCAGAGTCTCCTTTAGCAACCACCAACTGCCTTGAAAGGTTGACTCAGGGTTAGCATTAAAGGGCTGCATGCAGCCCTCACATCCTGGGTTCCTGATGGGAATTGTGAGGCTCAAGTTAACACATAACCACTTTGAAGTATGGAGGTGTGGATGTTAAGTACTTTCAGAGAGAAGAAATATCTGTGATTTATTTCTTGCTGAGAAAAGTTCATTGGGAGAAGAAGGGAAAGGAGGGGAAAAGTTTTAAGGGGACTGAAGGCACCATCAATTGATGGTGATTATACAACTCCAAAAGTAGGCCTGCCCTTATCACTACAGATTAGAAAGTAGGACTCGGGGGTATTCCAGGATTAGGCAATTTAGCTTAAGTACGTCAGAGTTTCTTTGGCTTATGTGGATGGCCTTTTTTTCAGCATCTTTTATTATTTCTGGAGCTTTTTTTTTTTTTTTTCTTCTGTTTTGCTGAGGGAAAAACATAGTTTGTGTTAGAGAAGAATCCAGCAATGCTCTTTTGTTGGAAGCTGTTGAAAGCAAAACGTCTGCCAGCCTCGTCAAGTATTATTCACAAGTGTGAGATCTGCCTTTGAATGTGTGTATTGCTGCCTGTAAGTGTGACTACTTACTTCCTTCAGTAATTTAGGTGTCACTGTCCCATGGAGTCTTATTTGCCTTCAAGCCACTTGGAGATTATCCACCATTGGAGTCCCATTGAAATGTTAGTGTTAGAGTACACCCACTCAAAGCATTTGTTCACACTCATGTTGGAACACTTTTATTCTGGACTTTGCTGCGAAAACATCTTTTCTCCTTTAATAGACCCACACATTGCACCTCAATCTTTTGTAAGTCATTAGGAAAAGAACAGAAGCAGATGCCATCCAGCAATTCATTTGGGACTCCCCAGTCCAAGTTTCTCATATCATCGATTGTTTTTTGTTGTTCATCCTGTACCCAGGCTTCACATGAGTTCTGTAAACCCTGTGGAATATCTGGAGTGAAACTTTTGCTGATGTTCTGGGAAACACTGTTTTTTGGACTCCTTTCTGGGAAAAAGAGAACATGAGAGTTTTTTTATTTTCCTATCATTATATTCTTACTGAACCAACTTTAACTGTTTGCATTGGACTTTTGCCTATGTAATTGTATTAGAGTCCCTAAAGTGTTTCCAGGTGAAAGTAACTCTCCATTTCCAGTGGGATTAGTAAATGGTTATGAATGAATCAGGAGGTCCAGAACAGATTATCTTTCTTTTCTTCTATTTGTATGCACTATATCTCTTACAGTTCACATAGTCTTGATGAAGCCATGACATCCTGGGGCTCTTTCTTTGCCTGTCCATTTTGTAAGGAATATTACTCCTCTTCCTAGCAGATTGCGAAAGCTGGATGAACAGTACTGCAGGTATCTCAACCTTTTTCACTGCCTTTAGTCATGCTGCCTTCCTGTTCCTCATGCCACCATTTCTCTTCCAGCCTCATCTCCAGTGTGTGTGCATACTGTGGCTGTACCTGCTTCATGCCAGATCTAGCATGGGGCCACAGGAGAAAAGAATGTGGGCTCTAAGGAATTCTATGATCTAAATCTAGCCCATGGTGGTTTTATGTTTGAAAAAATATGTTAAGGTCTTCTGAAGAAAAGCCAATCAATTGCAGCACAGCACTTCCTGTAAGGCATGCCAGGACTGTGCTGTAGCCTACAACTAGGCTATCAACTTAATTTGGATCCAAATTACATTTCTTTCTACTAAGCCTAGTGGCAAATGCTGTGCAGAGGCACAGGTAATTGTCACCCTGCTACTGCCCTAACACCCAAGCCTTCATTTAGGTAATCTAGAATTGGTTCAGAATGAGTTAAACACTAAATGGCCTTCATCAATGAAAACATTTTTGTGTGGTGTCTATTTCTTTAGTAGCTTCATCATTTCCATAGTCAATTTAAAAGAATTGCAAGGAAAACAACACCTCTCATTCCCACCAATTAAGTAGGAAGAGCTGGGACTGGAGACTCATCCCTCATATGTCAAGGCTGGGAGGTCAAGACAAGTTAATTGTGGCAGGGTAGCATCTGCGCCTTTCCACTGGATGTCCATGGTTGTAGTGACTGCTGCTGGGACTAAGGTTTAATCAACAAACTGTGCTGGTGATGCACAAGGAGGTGCAGGAGCAGCTCCCGGGCTCAGCTGTGGTGGTTCAGCAGGGCTCTCCAGGGCAGTCAGACAACATTTTTAACACTAAAATGAGCTGTGTGTTCATATCTGACTGTACACTCTGCCTGGCAGCTGCCTAGGAATTGGTTGCTTGCACACAGCTCCTTTCTGGGAACACACTTTGACCAACACCAATAGCAAAAGAACATTATTGAGTCTATTAAACCTGAGTTGACAGATTTTTTTCTAGAATAGTAACAGATGGCAAATGGTGGTGGTACAGCTGCTGGAACTGGGAGAGGATGGATGTTGGTTTGTCATTTCAGTGGAGGCTGGCAATAATTCATATTTATGTTTATACAGGGTCTTCCCTCTTTGAAAGCACTTTACAAGCCAGGTGATAAATAATGGGCCTGGAGTTAACATGGGCTGGTAGAGCTCATCCCTGTGCCCATGTGACCAGTGAGGGAGGGTAAACATAAGGACATTGGCCTGTGCTTCCTACTCAGCCTGGATGTGGATAAGCTGCTGCTTTACATGACATAGTGCTACTCAGCAGGGATTTCAGGCAGAAAAGGAGGGTAAACACCTGGAATTCGGGGGGTGACACTGGTATCCAGGGTGTCAGTTTGGGTACCTGGACTGATCTCTGGCCGTGTGGAGTTTTGTGTAGACTCTTCCCAAAGACATCTATGTCCCACAATCAGCTGCCATAGGTAGTATGTAGCCAGCAGTCATGCTGTCCTTGCAGAGTCAGACACAGCAGCTGGGGCTTTGCAGATCACCTGGCACTGGCAGAAGTTCTGGGGCTTCCTCTCACACAAGTTGGGGTGGCCCTAAGGGCCTCTTGACTCTGACACTTGCTCTCCATCAGCCTTGCTGGCATGTGCTGTGAAGGCAGGCAGTGTTTCCAGGCCCATCTTTAATCCAAAAATTTGGAACTGATACAAGAAGGAATCAGGATATTGTGTGGATTGGCTCACTATCTCACACTGTTACAGCAGGTGATGAGTTTGGTGGATGCAACAGTGAAATGACAGAAATCTGGGGCTCGTAATCAAAAAGGGCAGTTTTTAGCACTTCTTTTGTATTTATTAGGAGATGGGTTAAGACCACCACTTACTCCTCCATTACTAGCAGATTCAGTTGCCATGATTGCATCCAGGAAAACCATCACACTAGCAAGAGCTAAGTTTAGAAATCCATAAGAATTACAGCACTGTGGTTTTCCCTCGTGGAAAGGCTCAGAACTTCCAGGAAAACACAGGAAGAAGTCATTAAAAGGTACTTAAATGAACATTAAATGGTATTTTAGAAACTTGAAAAATGTTGAAGGCAGGTAAAATGTCAGCTTTGTTTCATTTTTCCTTTATACTATATTCAGATCACCTTTTCAGGAAGAAGTGCCCAAGGTGAGCAGGATGTGTTAGGATTAATGGGTAATAACATTGCCAAACGCTGTTTCCCTTGGATGGTGTAAAAACTTCTTTTTCTTTGTAAAGTATTTGAAATTCTGAAGATGGGGAAGTTGCTCTGCATTGCTGCCAAAAGAGGGCTGACCACTTTTTAAGGGTTCAGAAGAAGACCTAATTAAATAATTTTTATTCATTTCCATGTGAATGTCCAGCTACCATTTGTGTAATAGCAAGATAAAAATCCTCCCCTTTACATAGCCTCCAGTGTACTGTTAAGTGATATAAGGAAAGATACAAAAACATGCTCATTTCCTAGCTCATTTCCACAGACTTCTGAGCTCAGCTAAGGCTGTGAATCTGGCTGATCTTTGCCAAATGAAAGTTATGAATCTCTGGGGTATGAACACTGCCAATTATTGCCCTTTTCTGCATTTGTTTGAGTGGCTGAAGGCATGTCTCAAGTAGGGTTTTGGCAGCAAGACAATTAGAAAGTCATGACTTAAAAGTCCAAAATCCAGTAATCCAGTCCTTCACCTGGCAATGTAAGCAATTCTTTAACCATCGGTCAAGATAATATATGGTGCATAACAAATATAATTGAAGCTCTCTGGGGTGGTCCTTTCTCCTCCAGTAAATACTGTGAGGTTTTTCTCTTCCTCTGCAAACCTTTCTCGGAGGTCCAGAGGGAAGGGCAGCTTTCACAGCTCTAGTGATGTACTGCTGAGAAGGCTCATCAGCCAGAGATGCCAAAGCTATGCCAAAGTGCCTGGTCACAGGAAGGTGGAGGAGGAGGAGAGTTTGCTTTGTGGACTGCCTTGGCCTTGCTCTGTGCATCTGCAGTGCTGGCACAAGACAGGGAGCAGCTCCAAGTGCCCACAGTTTTCCCATTGGGAATAACGCCAGCAAACCAGATAATAATTGGTAGGCCATAGCATACTGCTGTTTTCTGGCTTCATGGTTGTGATCTCAAAGGATTGTTTTCAGGAGTTAAATTGTTCTGGAATTTCATGAATTTTTTAGGACATTCATAATGTCTGTAAATTGGACATTTCCACATTGTCTAATCTTTTATCCTAAGAATGCTGTAGGTTGGCAATACCTCCTGCCCTTTTTGTTATTACCCTCTGTATCATTTTATGCAGCACAGTCAGGATTTGAGAGCAGCTGACAGCCCAAGTGCACTGTCTGTTTAACTGCAGGAAATTACGCTTTATCCCTCTCTGAATGCTAATGGAGTAATGATAAGAGATGATTAATTGAATGCCTTTTCCTTTCTTTTGTTTATTCCTCTTTGAGCATACTTCCTAAATACACAAATAAAATCCTCAATTAAAATTTATGGATTAATGAATTGAAAAAAATTTTTTTTTTTTTTTTGCCTGGATCTCAGTGAGAATTTTGCTGATTTCCACTTGTGCTTCCCTGTCAAACATTTTCAGTAGTCAAAATGGGTAAGTATACACTGGGCTATAGTGTGGACACATCAGATGCATCAATGCTTATCAGAATGGTGAAAAGACATGATAACAGTCTGGGATTCCTCCTGTGTAATTGTGTGTGGTGTTCACACTGCCTTGGAAGCCAGGAGTTTGTAAGGATCAGTGCAATGGGTCACACTCCCCTAAAAAAGGATGGGTTTTAATGCACTTTGATGGGGTAAATATTGACTACCCCAGGAATGACCTTTAGATATTGTGACTTAAGAAATGCTTGTCAGAGTAAGGGCTGCAGGCTCAGCGTCCCCCAACACCACAGCATGGTCATCCACTTAATCCCAGCAGTACATGTTTAGTATGTCTGCACATGCTCAATGGCATCTTTTTGTCATAGAAAGAAGAAAATTGATCTGAAAGTGTTTTCTATGAACTGCCACTTAGTTTGCAGAACTGAGCACATGCTTCACATCTGCAGGATGGAGGTTAGTGACATACAAGCACTCACACAGCAAGTGGCAGGTAAAAACAAACAGGAAAAAGAGGCTATCACAGCTAATAAAGAGTCTTGTTGCATGCTGAATAAAGCTTTTTATGACTTTATTTTTTTGCTTGGAGCAAATAGTACATTTTGTTTCTGTTTTGCAGTGAGCATAAGCTTTGTAAGGTTAAACAGAGGGTATTAGATTATGGTAAGTGGTCATCAGAGGCTTGCTTTACAGTCATGGCCTGTTAAATTGTTTACTGAACCTCACTATATATATGTCTCTGGGGCTGACGTGTGTCTTAGATCCCATTGATCTGGAAGACCTGAGTCTGTTGATTTTTTCATAAAACATGAATGAACAAACATAAAGTTTAAGATTCTCTTTATTATAAGCCGTGGTTTATAGTATAATTATAGTATTAAGGAGTCACTGCAAACATACCAGTTGTAAACTTTCAGCATTTTGTTTAATATCTGCATTGATGATCTGGATGAGGGAATTGAATTCACTATCAGTAAATTTACAAATGACACCAAGCTGTGAGCATGTGTCAATCTGGACACCAAGCTGGGAGCATGTGTCAATCTGTTAAAGGATAGGAGGACTCTGCAAAGGGACCTGGACAGGCTGAATCCAGGGGCCAAGTCCAATAAGATGAAATTTAATAAGTCCATGTGCCGGGTCCTGAACTTTGGCCACAACAATCCCTGCAGCACTACAGGCTGGGGACAGTGTGGCTGGACAGTGGCCAGGTGGAAAGGGATCTAGGCATACTGATTGACAGCCAACATGAGCCAGCAGTGTGCCCTGGTGGCCAAAAAAAAGGCCAATGCCATCAGGAACAGTGTGGCCAGCAGGAGCAGGAAGGCCATTCTTCCCCTGTGCTCAGCACTGGTGAGGATGCACCTTGAGTGCTGTGTCCAGCTCTGGGCCCCTCTGTTTAGGAAAGACATTGAGACTCTTGAACATGTCCAGAGGAGGGCAACAAGGCTGGTGAGGGGCTGGGAACACAAGCCCTGTGAGGAACAGCTGAGGGAGATGGGGTTGTTTAACCTGGAGAAAAAGGAGACTCAGAGGTGACCTGATCACTGTCACAGCTCCCTGAGAGGTGGCTGTAGCCAGGTGGGGGTTGGTCTCTCACCAGGCAGCAACTGACAGAATGAGAGGACACAGTCTTAAGCTGTGCCAAGGGAAATTTAGATGTTAGAAAGAAATTCTTCACTGAAAGAGTGATTGGGAAACAGACTTTTTGGCCCAGGGAGGTGGTGGAGTCACCATCCCTGGATGTGTTTAAAAAAAAAGACTATACGTGGCATTCAGTGCCTTGGTTTAGTTGATGAGGAAGTGTTAAGTCATAAGTTGGACTAGTTGATCTTAAAGGTTTTTTCCAACCTAGTTCATTCTGTGATTCTGTAATTCTGTTATTGTGTATCTTAGTACATTTTTATCAACACAGATTTTTAGATCTGCTTTTCTACAGCTGTCAGTTAATCTGGCAGAAGCAGGGCAGACCCCAGGGTCTGATCTTGTTGCTGGGAGGAGGCTGGAACAGCAAAGTGACTGGTCATGCAGTGAGTCCCATGGCACTCATCCATTGTGCTCATGGGTCAGCTTCTCACTTGCTGCCTTTGAAGCTGTTGTGTGTGGTTTTGTTTGCCTCAAAATGCCGTGCTGGACGCTATCTATTTGGGAGAAATTTGAATCCCTGCACAGAGGGTGGGAGGAAGCAGCAGCCTGGACAGCAGGCTCACTTGGAGCTAGACAGTTGCAGGTGAGCAGAAGTTGATCCATACAACTGTGTTTCTGCTTTGGTGCAAATTCTGTCACTCAGGACAATTCAATTTCAGCATTGGGTGTACAGGTAACAGTGCTAACTTCAGGTTGCATTGAACATCTCTATCTTGTTCACCTGAAGGAAACAGTTTTGTACTACATAATACTTCAGCAAGGATTGTAAAAGAACTTCATATGAATAAAAAAAAAAAAAAAAAAACCAAGAGGTTTGCGTGTTTGGACATTTTGAGATGTACAAAAAGTGACAACTTTCAGAAAAATAGTTTATCTCCTTCTTCCCCCTGCACCTTTTAACTCTGGTTCTAGGTTCAAGATATATAAAACACAGCCTGTAAAGGACAGCCCACAGCTGCTGTGTGGGAAAAGTAGGGAGAGGCTGTATTGTATCTGTGCAATTGGAGCTTGGACACCAGGGGATTTCCAACAGCCTCTTGAGGCAGGCAGTGCCAGTGACCCTGGTGTTTGTACAGTGATGCTGTTAATCTCTGTAGAAAGATACCTGTTTGGATGAAAGTCAGGTGCTGTTGGGGCAGCCTGCCAGTGAAGACTTTTACGTATGTGGTTTATTGATTTGCAGAATTCATTGAGGTATTTCCTAGAACCAGGACTTGACAATAAGTCCTCAGATAACCCGTGTTGCTGGATAATCCAGGCAGAATGAGAGGTAGGGCCAGGGCAATGCTGGAGTACAGGAACAGACTGCTGGAGTGGGCAGAAATAGATTTATGGGAGCAGAGGGGGAACTCAAAGAAGTTCTAGGGCACAAGATGTTCTGGGATAAATTCCCTTTTGTATCATTTTAACGTGCCTATAATCTGCTCTGCAGCTGGGCTTCAGGTTGTTTGGATTTGGTTTTTTTTTTCCCTAAACAATTGTGGATTACACTGTGAAGTGTGTATTGTACCTCTATAATCTGTAGTTGTGCATTGGACTTCTGTAATGTAAAAGAATTTATAATTTCTCTGTAAATGTGAACAAGTCTGTATTACCAGTGCTACACTTGCCTTTCTCCACTGTTCCTGCCTCTCCATGTATGACTCTGTAACAGGGGGATGGAGCACAGTTGCACGAGTCAGTTTATACTAAGTAGAAATTTAAAAAGGGACAAAAAATGTAAAAGCTAATAAGGAAATATAGTCACATGCCAACAAAGAGAAAAATATACATCTGAAGATAGTGTTGCAGAAGCAGATAAATTTAAATTGGAGATGAAGTCCTCCTGGTATTATTTATCAGCCTGACTCCTTTGTTTTATAGTGAAAAATAAAAACAGTAAAAAAACCCCAAAACAGTAATGAAAATCATTGGCACGAGACTGCTCTTTGCCTTTCCTGAAAGCCACATATTAGATGGCTTCCTATTCTGCAGTGTCTTTGGGAAGGAGGGTCCAACTTCATCCTGCAGAGGGAAGGACACAAGCTGTTGGTGCAGGGCTCAGCACATGGTGGTCTCATAGCAAACCAGGGACTGCAAGGCTAAAGGAATGTTTAACTCAAATTACTCCTATTTTAATAATTAGCCAATAGCCAGTTCCCACACTTTGAAGGGCATGTTGTGCTTTGCTGGCATGAAATGTGCTCCCTCTTTTCAGTACTCAGCCATTAAAAATGCACTGATTTCCAGGACTGACCTGCAAGTGGCTGTTTTATGGTTCTGACTTGCCCCTTCATCGCAGCAGAAGACAAGGGTGAAGTCGAGTGCATTCCTACATAAACTGGGAGATGGGTATATTTCTCTGAAGTAATACTGAGTGAACCTTTCTGGCTGTATCTCCAGGCACCCAGCACCCTGCCTGGGCCATAGGTCTGCTGGTGGGTAGGAGAGGTGGGACTGCACTGTTGATGGTACAGGTTTTCTCCCTGAGTGGAGGAGGAGATTATTCTTTTCTTGATAGAACCATCTCATTTTCTTGCTACAACGAAGTTGTTTCAAAACAATACATGCAATACTGTGCTCTTGGATTGAATCCAAACTATGAAGTTCATCCTGTGAATATTATTTCTATAGATTTTTTTTTCCTTATATTTTTACTTCCTTTCAAATATTCAAGTTGGTTAAGAAAGACCAGCAGAAACAGCTTATTTCTTCCAGCAGCTGGCAGTGAAATGAGACAAGTAATTTTCCCTATGATTTTTCTAAGCTTTGGATTAAATCCATGGATGTGGTGTTTTAAGTAGAGAATATTCAGCTTTGTTCTGCTCTGCCTGTTTTGGAATTGGATGTTGAATGTGTCTCTTTCATGCCCAGCAAAGGCAGAGTCTTGCTTTCTGGCTGTCTATCCAAGTAGGACAGGTCTGGTGAAGAGGAAGAGTTCTGGTCCAGTTAGTGGAGTCTGTCTCCAGTATCCTCTGGAAATATAAATTGGATTGCTGATACCTCTCTGTCTCTGTTTTGGTTTCTTGAAAATTGTTTTAGAAAAGGTTTCCAAAAGGAAATTCTAGTGCTGAGGACACATTTTCTATTTGTTGAAGTGCATATTTTTGATTGCGTGAGTAAAAGTTTTGCTGCAGAACAGCATTCCCTCTCTGGAGTGCCTGCAGCATCACTAAACCTGGCCACATTTGGGTCTGCCCTTGACAATGGGCATAAATGGAATTAATTATATGTGGGACTAGGTTCAGTAGCTGCATTTTAAAAGGCTCTCAGTAAGTTATTAAATCGGCAAGAAAGCAGCACTGAGGCACAGCAGACACAGAAGCTGTGTGGTGTGGTAAGGTTGTGTATGTAAAATTTCTCTCTAAAAAGATTCTAGCACTTCCCATGACCTCTGCTAATACTTATTTTAAGTGACAGTCTGTGTCAGCTGCCTCAGCTCCACACTGCCGGGGGCTGTTCTCCCGTCTGAACTGCTTTCCGGTCAGCATGAAGTGGCTGGATATGAGCTGTTGACTTGTCCTAATAGTTTTTGTTGGCACAAACATAGCCATGACCCAACTGCAATGGCAATGCAGACATGCTTTCCAACAGTCCTTGAGTGTCTTTTCCAAATGCTAAAGCCTGTGAGCTGGTTGAATCGAGATGTTAGAGTCCTTTCAGGATACTACATAAAACTACCTCTTTTTAGTAATTTAAAAAAATACATATCTACTCCACTAGACAGCAGGATATGGGGGTTTGAAGAGGTGCAGGTGTGATCAATTGGATGACATGTTGCCTGCATCACATAAGGGCACAGGTATTCACACCTTAAATGTGTTCCATGTAACTCTGTTCTCTAAATATACTCTATGTATGTATAAATCTGCAATCTAGTAATATTTTCCTTCCCACTGCTGCAGATGCACCTGAAAGTTGCAGAGTTAGGAAAACCAACTACTTTTTCTAGTGTGCTGTCCTTTAACTGAAGTGTTGAGCTTCTGCTGAAATGACGCTGTGTGGTCATCAAAATGCTGAGTATTGACTGATGTCCTTTTCAACATTATAGCTAGTCCTGTAGTTACACCAGTTCCCACAAAGACCTTGGGGTCCTTTTCTTAATGCAATCCTCTATGCTGACTGGCAGACTGAACAGAAAGGCTTTTTGCCTCCATAAAAATACAACAGACTCATGAAATTGGCAGCAAGTGCTGCTCATTAGAAGGTCACTGGTCGCCTGGGTCATTGGAGGCTGCTCTTCACAGTGGAGCTGGCAGGTGTTGTCCCACATAATGTAGCATTTTCAATCCAATAAGGCTTAAATTATTTTATACTTGCAGAAACTCTCAACTCTGTTGTAGAGCCTAAATGAACAACCTGCAGCACATGCTCTACAGAGATGGCTGACTGCAGCTTATTAATCACATTCTCTGCTCAGCACCAGACAGTGAAGTGACTGACCTTCCATATTGAACTGGACAACTTTAACATTAGAAGAAAGGAAAATATACCAAATAAGATAAGCACTTCAAGGCTGGCTGTGCCATGGTTCCTTGAAGAACACACAATCCTTAGCATGAACAGTGCAGAAATTCTGATGAATGCGTACCTGCTTTCATGGAAAAGAACAAAAGAGACCTTTCCTGTGCAACTGCTGTCAATGAAATGAATAAACCACTGAAAACATAACCTGCCTACCATACGCCTTTGGCCCATGATGGTCAGAGAAAGTCATGCTGGCTGATTAACAAGAACAAAATCCTTCTCTCCTACACGACATAGAGGACCACAGGTACCTGACTCCCAGCTAGAGCCAAGTTTTGGGAAACACTTCTGGTGCAGAAGTGTTAGGTAGTTTTAAAATAAGTCAAACACCATCCTATCCTAAGAAGGAGCATGCAAGTCAGTCATGCCCAGTTACTCTCCATTGCTGTCACTAGAAGAGCAAAGTCTTATTTTCTAGGGTTTCAGATTCCAGGTGGAGAGTAGAGTGAAGAAGGCTTAGGCCTAAAGAGGAGTTTTGAGTTGCAAGTTGCCCATCTGGACCTACGCTAACCTCTTGCCATCTCTTCTTTTTTTGTAGGTAACATCTTTGTTGTCAGCTTGTCTGTTGCAGACCTTGTGGTAGCAGTTTATCCATACCCTCTGATCTTAAGTGCCATCTTCCACAATGGATGGACCATGGGAAATGTCCACTGCCAGATAAGTGGGTTCCTGATGGGCTTAAGTGTCATTGGATCCATTTTCAACATCACAGCGATCGCAATCAACCGCTACTGCTACATCTGCCACAGCCTTCGGTACGATAAGCTCTTCAACCTGAAGAACACCTGCTGCTATCTCTGCCTGACCTGGATACTCACGGTGGTGGCAATTGTGCCAAACTTTTTTGTTGGCTCCTTACAGTATGACCCCCGGATTTACTCTTGCACCTTTGCCCAGACAGTGAGCACATCGTACACCATCACGGTGGTGGTGGTTCACTTCATCGTCCCACTCTCTGTCGTGACGTTTTGTTACCTACGGATCTGGATTTTGGTGATTCAAGTCAAACACCGCGTTAGACAAGACTGCAAGCAGAAACTCAGGGCAGCGGACATCCGAAACTTCTTGACTATGTTTGTGGTTTTTGTCCTTTTTGCTGTGTGCTGGGGACCATTAAACTTTATTGGCCTTGCTGTTTCAATTAATCCTTCAAAAGTGCAGCCACACATTCCAGAATGGCTTTTTGTCCTGAGCTATTTTATGGCCTATTTTAACAGCTGCCTCAATGCTGTGATCTATGGGCTTCTTAACCAGAATTTTCGGAAGGAATACAAAAGGATATTGCTGACACTGTGGACTCCCAGGCTTCTGTTCATTGATGTGTCCAAGGGTGGGACAGAAGGGATGAAAAGCAAGCATTCTCCAGCCATAACAACCAACAACAACCATGCTGAAATACACCTATGAGTCAGGACATTACTATTTATTCTGGATTACAGTTGTATATATAATATATAAGAGCCTTTCTAGCTGTGCAACACATTG
Source organism: Certhia americana (assembly GCA_018697195.1). Classification (NCBI taxonomy): domain Eukaryota; kingdom Metazoa; phylum Chordata; class Aves; order Passeriformes; family Certhiidae; genus Certhia; species Certhia americana. The sequence continues at coordinate 13,997,037 of CM031880.1, forward strand.
CACAGCTGGTGTTGCCCTTATGCAAGGAAGGAGTCTGCAACCTTTCATGCTTAGCTTACCGCTACGACATCAAAGCTTTGAGTAAGGATTTTTAGAATGGGAATGACTGATTTTTTTTTTTTTTTTTTTTTAATATATGTCATTCTTTCACTGTGTGCCTAATTAATTGGTTTGGTTGCTTTTGCCACAAGCATGCCAATACCCAAAAAGTGAAGCATTCAGAGTGCATGGAGAAATGCAGTTATGCTTGAAATGCAACCTTCAAGAGACAGCAAAATTATTACACACAAACCTTTCTCCCCTTCCTCTGAATTCTATTTTTCTAGCATTAACTTAAACCAAACTGTATCAAACAAAGTGTAAACTGCATGGCTTTTTACATTTTAGATAGATAACTGTATTAGCCAGCAGGTGTATGTATGGGCATGGTGTGTGTTTTCCTTTTTCTTTCCTCTTAAGGTTTAGGACCTAGCCTGGGCTAGATGTGAGGCAGAAGCCAGACCAGTGTGTGTCTGATGCACTCATTTTAATTGAGTATCTACAGACATTAAGTACCCTTGAACTCTCCTTCCCAGGACATGAGTAAGTATATGACATATGACATAATCTAATTGCAGTAAGATACTTGGAGTCTGATTCTAATTTAGGCAGTATCCTGTCATGGCCAGCAGTCATTCCAAACATCTTTCAAAAGTCACTGCTACATGAACATCACAATAAAAAAGATGAACATAGCAGAGTCCCATCTGTGTAACGCAGATTGCAACTTTTAAGTTCCAGTAACATTTACACATGCAGACTAAGGCAGAAGGGGAAAGCAGTGTTTGTTCCAAAAAATCTCTCCTTTTGCTGATCACAGAACATGAATTTGCTGATGGGAAAAAAGCAGAGATTTTTTTTTTCCATTTTATTCGCATACAGAAGTGTAATTAACTCATGGAGTGGGGAGATGAAAGCTACTTAAGCATAATTATGCATCAGTTCTGTTAAAGCCTGGACTGTGCTATCTGTATCATTGGAAACAATGTCATGAAGTGCTGGAGAGGCCAGTATCACGTTAGACAGAAGCATAAGGCTGTTTCTTTAATGCAGTATAAAAGGTGTGTGTGTGTGTGTGTGTGTGTGTGTGTGTGTGTGTGTGTGTGACAGCAGCTGTCTGTAGATGTGACTTCTTTGTTTCCTTAGCTTCATTCATGTGAATTCATCTCTTTATGGCTTTAAATATGTGGATCCTGCTTTGAATCAATCCCATAAAATCAACAGGTAAGACTACTCTGGTGCAACTCTACCTTCAAGTTAACACACCTGCCTTGATGCAGGTGTGCTGAGTGGCACAGCAGGGAAAGGGTCAAGTCTGAGCCCTGGGGGTCTAATGAGGACAGCAGGCAGCCCTGCCCCTGGTCAAGGATTGCAGTCTTCTGTCTTTGGTTCTAGTCAAAGCAGGACTGTTTCCCAGCGCTGAGCCCTGAAAGACCGAGACCAGGCTTTGTAGGCACCTGGAGATGGAGGTATGTAGGATTTCCCCAAAGCCTGAGCAGGCCGTGTGCCTAATCCTTAGTGAAGATAGTAAGCCATTTGTGCATTGCTTTCTGAAACCAACTTGCTGCTGAATGTCCCTTCTGCTGATTTTTTCGGGAAAGAGGAATTGAGAGAAATTAAGCCTCTTTCTGAAGTGGGCCAAGGAACTTTGCGTGCTGCGTTGCCTCTGTGAGGATTCTGCTGCTGCTGCTGCCGTGTGGTGAAGGTTACTGCAGTACCGGGGGGCCCTACATTTATAGGGTGCCCTGGCATTTAGGAGTTTCAAACTTGAACATCTCAGCCACTTCAGATGAATGTTGTTTTAAAATGCACTGCAGCCAGCCTCCCATAATAGGAATCAAACTGAGTTCTGTTTTGGCCTCTTAATCTGCCTCAGCATGGCCAAATAAAGGTATTTTGACCCTCAGAAATAACTGTTGTCTGTTCGCCTTCCAGAAAAACCACCCTGGATGAATTCACACCATTCCATGCAAGCAAAATCATTTTGAGTTAAAATTGGATAAGAAAAGCACTGAGGGCACATAACTGCAGGGAGTGTTTGTCCCATCACGCCAGGGAGATGTCCTGTGTTCCATGACTAGTTTTCAAAGTCATTTGCAATTAGCCACAACAGTGTTAGTTAGAATCACATTAGCAAATAATTTGAAGCATCTAGTGCCAAGTGAAATATACTGCTTTAAGACAATTGTGAAGAATCTTGAGCAAGTTTGCCAAATATCTCAAATTCCCCAAAACTGGTATTTCATCTTATGGATTCTTGTCTTTTTAACTGAATGTTCAGTGAAGGTAATGTGGTATGGGTTTTTTATTTTATTCTTCAAACTTGTATTTGCACTATTTCTTATTCAGACTCCAAAGTTAACAGCCAGCAAGTATTTGAACCAAACCAAGTCCATAGAGGTCCTGAACAGGCCAGCTGTGAGAGTCCTTTCTACTCCTGGCAGGAATGGGAACAGCAGGAGCACGATAGAGCATCTCCACAGGATTCACAGAGTCACCATTTAACCAAACTATGCAAAATGATCCGCTGGCCTTCTGCCACAGGGTCTGAGTCCAGCTCCTGCCCAAATCTCTTCAGAGGACAGGCAAAGTACCTGCTGTGTTGGAGTGGGTCTGAGCAGCTCCCTGCAGTGCAGATCCTGCAGGCTGGGGATGGCTCTGTGGTGGGACGGGGTGTCTCTGGCAGCACAGTCCTGGCATGACCTGTTCAGAAGGGCTCTGAGTGCCCCAGGGAGGTGCCCAGGGCTTGGCTGATTCAGCCACCATGGTTGGAGGCTTGAGCTCAGCCCTGCTGGAGCTGAGGTTTGCAGTATGATCCATGGAAAGCAGGGAATGTAGCACTTTGAGAGAAGCAGTGCTTAGGATAGGATGGAGTTTGACTCATTTTAAAACTACCTAAGCAGCTCCTTATTTTTATGTTAGGAAATGGTTAACAGGGTACAGAGAGTTTATTTTTGTTAGCATTTGTTTACAGAAAAAGGGAAGTGTGTTTTAGCTGAGAATTCTGAGTTGTGTCACAGTTTCCCTATGGGAATCTAGCTTTAATCCAAATTTGGGATTTCAGTGAGATCCCACAGGTTAATCACATTCTGCTAATTCCGCCTGTTGCATATCTGGCCTTAAGTCTCATTGAGATTTCATATATACTAGTTTCAAACCACTTGCTCTGGGTTTGATATGGTGTGTTGAATACCTATTCTAGTCCCAAGCTCTAAAATTGTTGTTGTGGAAACTTATGGAGAGGCAGTATTGCTTTGAAGGAAGATGAATCTTTTGCCACAAAGGAATATTTTTGGATGTTGCTAATGAATGTTGTTTCATCAATTTAAGAAGAATGTAACCAATATATTTATATATAAATGAGTATTGCATATACTGTTTCCATTTTAATGTTTAATTGAGAATCCTTCAGTATACTTTCCTATAGCCAATTTTGTTCATAAAATAGATTAATTCCATTTACCTGTTAAAAATTTAATAAATCTGCCATTGGACTACTTACTCATTGTTTTTCTCCACTAGCAGTTACTTTTTAATAAATATTTGGAACATCAGCTTGAGTTTTGGTGACTCACAGAAAGGAGATTGAATTGACAAACGTACTTGGGTTCACACATACCTCAATAGTCCAGTTTGGGCCTGGAGGTGAATGACCCAGGGCATCTGAGACATCTCCTTGGATCCACATGTTTTCTTCCACTTGCCTGTGAGCCAGCTGCCTGATGCACTCCGGCCTTCCTCACCAGCGAAGAAACTTTCTCCATACAGCCATTGGTCTTCTCCCTGTGTGCCACTTCAAGGCCCTTTGTCTTTCTTGTCCCTATCCATGTGTCTATCCATGGAAGCAGAGCTTGTCATAGCCATTTCCTTGCTCTTTCCTGGGAAGAAGCTGAGCTGTGAATGGGAGGGTGTGGGAGCCAGGGTGGTTGGAAGTCAGGGCACAAGGTGGTGTTGGGTTGTAGGGAAGGGATGGGACAGAGAGGTTCACCCTAGGCTGGGGGCACAGTGAGGGCTGACACACACTTGGTCTCCATCACAGAGCTTTGTGAGAATGCTGTATCCAAGGTGTTCTATTTGTGTTCTTTTCCCTACCTCTATTTTGGGGCAGGTTTTGCTGTATTCATTCAGTTCTTCAGCTGTTGCGACCGGGATAGCTGATGATGGGGTGATGGTAAAGAGAAGCAGGAAGGGCCTTTGTATGGGTTCCACAGAGATGTTTATTCCAGCCACACATGCAGGCAGTCCAGGGTCAAAGGCGAGGCTCATGGGAAGGGTTCAGGTTCATGTATATGGGTGTTGGGGAATGGGAGAGCATCAGGGACCAATTATCAGAGAGCATCAGGTTACAAAGGTGGGATTGGGGTGTGTGAGCCAGTGGGGAAATTGGGAGAGAGTGATTGAGGGACACAAGGATGGAGAGGGGATTACCAGGGCTGACTGAGGGAGTAGAACAGGGGATCCTGTGAGAGAAGCCTCTTATGTCTCCTTAACATAGGGAAAACCTCTCCACATTCAGCCAATAGGTTCTATCCACAGGTTGCACTGATTATATTCCCGTGCTGACTTGACTGGAGCTCTTCTGGGGGAGTCTCTGCGCTGGTTGTGAAGCAGGGAATATGGGAGTATGGAGGGGTCCAATTGTAACTGCAACCTGAGCTCCTGTTTCCTAACCAGATGTCATATATGGGCGTGGTATACTAGAGGATTATCCAGTAAAAAGAAGAACATCCGTTAAATCAAAGTATTGCTGAAAAGCTATGGAGCAGACATGTTGAATGAACAAGGACTACTCATTCAATGCTATCCCCAAGCAGTATTGTTATGTTTTTCCCTAGTCTTTCCCAACAGGCACTGGACTTCACCTGCTTCTTCTGCAGTGAAGCCTGCAATGATGCGACACGCTGAAAGCAGTGTTTATGATAGTGGCAAATCTCAAAATGTCTCTCTGAGCAGAGCTGCCAGAAAACCCTTTCATGAACTTGTACCTGCTGTTTCTGCCATGTGGAACAGAATGAATTGAACTGTCAGAAGTGAAGCAGTGTTATTTATTTACTTACTTGTCACAGAGTATAGTAACTGGGAGATAAGACAGAGATATAAAACACAAGAGGTGTGATAATTTAATGCCAGGATAAAATCTCACTCAAAGTGACTACTTAGAAATCAATATTTGTCCTAATGTATTTACCTCCAAGCTTATAATTTATAACAGAAACAGCCACTGAAGAGCTACTGCACATGTATTTAGAATTTTATTGAAAAAATGTAAATCACTGGACCTAATGCGATATTTCTTACCACAAAAACCCTGAGATAAGAAATGCAGAATAGTTTCTCATAAGAACTCTGTGATGGGATATGCAAATTTTTTTCATTGGTGATAAGAACCATAAAATTCATATCATTCATGAACTACACTTGTGAATGGAAGCTCCATAATATTGTTAACTGAATTTTCATTTTCTAGTGTTTGTTTATAATATCCATTATTCATGGACTATAAGTACTGTACAGCAGAGACAGAATTTACAGAACAGTGTTGGTTTCCAGAGCAAAAAAGGTGGGTCTGAACCATTAACTGAAATATGTTTCTGTGTTTTCTTCCAAGCATGGTCTCCTGATAAGGTTTTTAACTCAAATGATTGCTTCTAAGAGATCAGGGAACCTTTAATGTCTTTAGATTAGGTGCAATGTCTGTACAGTAACAGCTTGCTTAGATTACCTTTTAAATCAAACCACTTTATAAGTCACAGTTGAAGCAAATAATTTAATTCATGTGTGGAATATTTTATACATAGCACATTTAATAAACTGTTATGTCCTTCCTTCATCATTGTGCTTCTCCTGCAAGCAAAATTTCTGAATTTCCCTGGAAATAGGATGCAAAACTGTTTTCTCAACTGTAAGCAGGTTACTTTGCCTCAAGGTAGGCTTCCACTGGTTTTGATAAATGTGTAGGATAGTGGTTTAATGTGGCATCAAAATACAACCATCTCCTGGGTGACAGCTGTTTTGCAATTTAAAAAAAAAAGGGCATGGAAAAGCGCCAAAACAATTTTCAGGAAGTAATTGTAATAGACATTTCTGGTTGAAATAAGAGAGGAATACTTGAAAGGATTGTACTTAAACTGGGACCTGGCTAGGAGAATGAAGTTAAGAAACCTCTTAATACAAAAAATTACCTAAGGATTTTTATGGCACAGGGATGCACAGGTGTCAGGGAATATGCTGCAGAGAAACAGGCAATGCAGTAAGGAAAACTAAAGAAACCTAGAGAAAACCAGAGCACACTTCAGAAACTATTAAATGAACACGTTTTGGTATTTAGTAAGATTTTGCTTTTTGGTCTTTTTTTTCATTCCCTCCCCTAGATATGATTTAGTTGTAAATAAAATGAAGTGGTTACTGTCAAGTGCCCCCAAATGACAATTTTCTTTTAGTTTGTGTCTGGCTCTATAGAGCTCCAGACTGTAGGAATGGAAACCTGGGCACAGCTTGGCCAGGCAGGGATAGGATGGGGCTGATGAGCTGCCCCTGGGCAGGGAGGAGCCCCCAAGGGCTTAAATCCCCCTGGGGAGAGGCTCTGCTTTCCCAGGCAGTGTATGGCTGGAAGAGGAGGGTGCTGTGGCTACTGTGCCAGCCCCGAGGGCACTACAGGGCTCCAGAACCTAGAGGTGGTGTGAAACAGGGACCACATCCAGTTCCAGTGGGGACTGGTGAGATTAAACCAGAAGAGGCACCTCACTGAGGTAGGAGAGGGCTGTTCCGCCCCAGGAGCAGGGGTGCTGAGGGAGGGGGGATTGCTCTTTATGGGAAAGTCAAAAGATGTTCCAGAAAGCAGATGTCTCCTGTGGGAAACAGAGCTGTTCTGTCCTTGTAGCCTGTGTGTGGCTTTCTCTGCCCTGCTGGTGGTGATGGAGATTCCTCATCTCATAAAAGTCATAAAGTGGTGACAAGGGGTGTTTTTCACACACAAGACCTGTCCTTCTGGCTGCCCTACACTGCACCAGCCCTCCTGTCCCCACAGAGCTGCTGTGCTCCTGACTGAGCTGATGGCACTAAGCCTCAGCACACCTAGCCCTGCCGGAGGTGGGGTGGGGTGTGAGAAACGTTAAGTATTTAGGCAATGACACAGGTTAAACCCTGCTTGGGTTAGTCATAACCAAGCCGTGCATGAAAGTGGTAGCAGGGCCTTTGTCTGCAAACCTTGAGGGCAATTGATTCCACATGAGACTCTCCTGATGTTTCCTAGACCAGAAATTTCCTTCCTTCCCAGGCTCATCCCTTCCCTGCAGGCTACCACTGAAAGAGAGAAATAGACAGGTGAAGGAAAAAGAGCTGCACTTTGACGTGAAGCCTTTTGGATTATAGAGTAGTTCTTATACTGCTTTCCTTATTGTATAGAAATGTGTATATGTATGATTATTTATTTATTGACACAGCCTGGGTTTTCCTAGAGAAATCAAGACCAGTCGTACACTTCAAATTATTTGCTACACAGAAGTTCTGGGGTTTTATCTCCTGGGTACTCCAGAGCAGATGGAAAATGCAGCAGGTGCTGCTAATGTTTTTCTGCCCTTGGGAAAACTTGTCACAGTTACCTGTTTATCTTGTTTATTTTGACATTTTGCTGCCTGAAACTGCTCTGTAACATAAAAGCACATGCAGGGTGGTTAGAGGTGAAGTCTTACAGATTCACATATACTTGAACAATTGAAAATCAATAACTTACAAGCAATAAAGAAAAATGTGGAGTTGTGTGCATGTGGAAGAAGGCTAGTATTTTTATTTTTACTGAGGACATGCCATTTATTTGGGTTGGAAGGGACTGTACAGCTCATTTAATCCCAACTCCCCTGCCATGGGCAGGGACACCTTCCACTGGACCTGGTTACTTTCAACCTGTCCTTGAATATTCCAGGGATGGTGCAACCACAACCTCTCTGGATAACCTGTGCCAGGGCCTCACCACCCTCAAAGGGAAGAATTTCTTCCTTATGTCTAATCTAAACTTGTCCCCTATGAGTTTGAAGCCATTGTTCCTTGTCCTGTCATTCTATGCCCTTGTAAAAATCCCTCCAGCTCTCTTGTGGCTCCTTTAGGTACTGGAAAGTGCTTTAAGGTCTCCCTAAAGTCCTTGTATTTCCATCAGGGAAAGCAGGGGTTTGCAGTTTGTGTATCAGTGACTGAAAAGGGAAAAATGGGTTGTCATGCACAAGCTTTTTTTTTGTTTGTTTTTCAACAGGCAGTGGAAGCCTCAGTTTATTTTTGCCATGTTCTTAGGACTGCACAGAAAAAGATTTGGGATGTGAGTAATACGGGCACTGAAGGGTTTCTGTGCTCACAACTTTAAAAAGTGAAGTTTGTAGATGAAAAACAAGGCCAGCCCTGCTGGCTGGTCTGCGTGAGTCCTGCTCTGCAGCAGGAATAGGCGTCACTCAGTGCCTTTGGAAGAGCTCAAAGATGGGGATGCTTCTCCCCTGCTGATCCCATCTGAGGGCTGGAGAGATTTGGCCAGGCTTTATTCCAAGAAGGAAATAAAGACTTTGTTTTTAACTGTGGGTCCTTGGGCTGACAGAATGTGTCTTTTCAGATGCTAGGCCTTTCCCTCACTCTGGTTTCTGATGCTGAAATTTTGGAAAACAATGAATAGTCTTTACTGCTCCCACCCCAAGAGGTAGCATCTAGCAAATGCTTGGAGCTGGTTGCTTGCCTTAGAGTGTGTTTGTGGATATTGTTGTTTGAGGAATTGCTGTTACATGTAAGTGTCCTCTTCGAAGGGGTACAGAGCTGGACTGGAACAGCATAACTGGTGATAATAGCTGGGATGGCAATTGCACAATCACTCCATCTGTAAGCTTTGTGGAATATGGTAATTGGGCTTTTGGGTAAGGAACAAATTACACCTTTTTAACTTCACTGTCCCCTGGGGCTGCAGCGGAGAGTACTTATTAGAGCCTCAGATGGATGTGGGATGGCCACTTGGAGCAATTTCTTCAGGTTTTCTCAATTCTGAATGTTGGTCTCTTGATTTGCTCCTAACTCAGACTTCTTGTGCGGTTGCACAACTTTACCTTTGAGCCTTTGAAGTAAATGAATCCTGAACAACTGTGTGAATTCAGAGCTTTCAGCTGAGAGTTATGGCTCAGTGTTTAACAGAAATTAATACTAGCCATTAAACATCTCGGCTGCTAATTAAATGGATTATATCTATGTTATGTGCAAATCCATCCATATCTTCACTTTGCACCCAAACAGAATTTCATTAAGGCACTTCACTAACTGTAAAGGGACAGAAACAGCATTTTGAGGTATATTGGTTTTAGTGAATTATGTCACTGTCTTGTAGTGATTACTAAATACCTTAATGATATGTCTGGTGGAATTTATTCTTGTTTTGGCAGGGCCATTATGATGATAAAGAGCTTGACAAGGAAGAGTAAATTACAGCTGAGTTCAGAAGTGATTCTTGGATCTTTTAAGTCCGTAGTTGCTGTAAGTTTTTACAAGGATGTGTAAAAAGAGCTAGATAACTTTGTATCCAAGTCTATTTGTCAGACATACTGCACATCAAAGACTGAGTTAAGCTGCTGTCCCTTTATATGATCAGTGTGGAAAGGCTCCTTTTCCCAGCCTCTGTTCTCACATTTTTAGTTAGCAGCTGGCATTGACTTTGGTTCCCTGGGTTTTGTGTCAACTTGAAGAGTGAATGCTACCTAGTGGCTGAAGCAGGGGACTGAGTAGAGGTAACAAGTCAGGACATCTTGCCTCTGTTCTTGCCTCTTTCTACTTGTTTTGTGACATTGAACTGAAACATATTTTACCTTTGGTTCTGAGATGTAGTTAATTGCACTGCAAAACACTGAGGATGAGACAATTAAGTTATCTAATGGAATTGCACAATGATTAAGCCTTAATTTGCTTTGTGATTTCTTTGTTTCTCATTAACCCTGTTGAAGCGGGACCTTTGAAGTGAAAATCAAAGGTGAATATTGTTTTTAGAAGTGTAGAGGACTGAATAAGTTAGCTGTGAAAAGGCTTTTCAGAGCCCATGGCTTTATATTGGCCTGGAGCAAAACCCAGGGCCTGGGTCTGGGTCCTGTGTAACAGGTTGTCACACCGCTGCAGTCCCCTGATTTTTTTTTTTTTTCCTTTTTTTTTTTTTTTTTCTGTAACAGAGCAACCACTGTGAGAAAGTCAAAAGCAGTGGAGGAAAGATCAGATCTGCAGGCCATGTTTGATTTGCTTAGATATGCAATTATCTGTAACACATTAGAGTCCAGTCAAGCTCATTTATAATTTCCCTCAAGGTATTTGTGCAGTTGTTTCAGCACAGACATAGGACTGATTTTATTTTGGTTTATTTGGTATTCATACTAATGTCTACTGTCTAATTCTAGTGTCTGCAGGTGTTGTGATAACTGAAATGAGCCAGTTTTCTTGGTGAAAATAATTAGTGACAATGAAACATCAGATTTGCTGCAATACTCGTTGGCCATACTGAGTAATTCTCCCTCTGGTGTTGGATTATGTGTACGTATTTGTGGACTAAATTCCTCCTGTAATTGTATTAGAGAGGAAACAGTAGGACTGATTCTTTTTCTTTGTTTTCCAGCAAACTGAACAAGACTAATTTCACTGAAAGCTGCAGTTATGCTAATGTAACATTAGTGTAGGAGGAGAACTGGGCCCAATCCAGAATGATTTGGTTTTATCAGTTAGAAAATAGGACTGTTGGAGGTTTCAGTGGCAATAAAAAAATGAAAGTGAGAAGTGATTTAATGATAGAAGTATAAATAGATCTTTTAAAAAATTGGAGATTGCTCCAGCAGTTCACGTGTAGGCAAAATTAACAATATCCATGATGTTTGGAAACATGGAAACATGGAAAATGTACCACGTTCAGCTGACATGGGACTAGGGATTTAGCTGGAGTTGGCAGGCAAAAGCCCTTTTAAAAAGGAATGTAGGAGTTATAGTCTGTGAGGCTGAGGGTCACTCTGGCCCACTATACCAATTCCTCTGGTATTAAAAAAATTACTTCTGTGCTCTATAAAACTACATCATGTCTGTATTGAATATTCTTAAATGCAATGCGAAACTGTATTTGGAAAGAGAAATCAGAGATACTACATTTATATATATATATAAATACACACATGTAAACATGCACAGGTAGTTTTGTTACTGCTAGAGTCTCTCAATTTGAGGGAAAATAGCAGTGGCTATGTGCACTAGTGAGAGATCTATTCATGTAGAAAATGTGTATTTTAAGCTACAGCGAAGGCCTGTCAAAACTGAGGCATAATAGCTTGTGTTCTCAACAAGAATATCTCATCACTTAGATTAGAACTGTTTAGCTTGGAAAAGACCCTTAAAAACACCAAGTCCAACCAAGCTCTGCCAAGTCCAGCACTAATCCATGTCCCCAAGTGCCACATCTCTGTGTCTTTTAAATCCCTCCAGGAACCACTTCCCTGTTCCAGTGCTTGACAGCCCTTCCAGTGAAGAAATTTCTCCTAATATCCAATCTAAACATCCCGTGGAGCATCTTGAGGCCATTTCCTCTTCTGTTGTTTCTTACCTGGGAAAGGAGACTGGCACCCACCTGGTTACAACCTCCTTTCAGGCAGTTGTACAGAGTGATAAGGTCCCTCTAGAGCCTCTATTTCTCCAGCCAAACACCCTCAGCTGCAATTCATCAGCCTTGTGCCCCAGACCCTTCCCCAGCTCCACTCCCTTTTCTGGACACGCTCCAGCCCCTCCTGGTCATGGGGGACCCAGAACTGAACACAGGATTCAAGGTGTGGCCTGACCAGTGCCTAGCATGGGTGGGTGGTCACTGCCCTGCTCCTGCTGCCACTCTATTGCTGGTACAGGCCAGGTGCCATTGGCCTTCTTGGCCACCTGTGCACATCTGGTTCCTGTTCAGCTGCTCTCTACCAGCACTCCCAGGTCCCTTCCCTCTGGGCACCTTCCAGCCCCTCTGCCCCAACCCTGGAGCACTGCAGGGGGTTGTGTGTGCAGGATCTGACCCTTTGCCTTGTTGAGCCTTACACAATTTGTCCTGGCCCATCATTCCAGCCTGTCCAGAAGCCTTCCTGCCCTCCCAACCAGCTTGATGTGCAAACTGACTGAGTGTGCTCTTGATCCCCTCTTCCAGATAATTGATAAAGATAATAAACAGGACTGGCCCAAACAGAATTTGTCATAATTAGCTGTAAAATTGTATCCACTGCTTTGGTTTGTCAGCTAGACTGAATTTCTACTGTTTCTAAGTCACTTGGGTTGAATGTTATGTAGATGGGATGAGACGCATGAGAGGTAAATGTTTTGCAGACAATTTCACAGCTGCTGTGAAATTAGATATTCAGTTATATTATCTGCTGGGTTCCATTATTCAGAAAGATATCCAGAACTTTTGTAACCATCCTTTTCTAAATAATTTAACTGATTTTAGGACTGTTGTTGGCTGTGTGAAATTCCACCTAAGTGCTCATCCCTGGGCCAGCTTCAGGTGAGCAGCTCGTGCAGTGACATCTTGACTCTTTGCCAGTGCCTTAGATACCTGTTTCCTGCCCTGTCACTGGGGCATGGGTGACTTCAGTGCTCAAATACAGCCCTAAAATGATATATGGAGTTAGGCTAGAATCCTGAGAAATAAAATCCTGAATTATGAGCACCTCAGCACTGGACTAAGCTGGGCATGGGGATCTTTGAGCACCTGCTGGGCTCCCGCTGCACTGCCGTTGTGCAATACCTTTATCTAAGTTGAGATATCAGAATATTATTATGTCAGTAAAGAATAATTACTGTGGTGGTATTTCTTTTTGTCAAGGGAAATGCAATCACTTCTTCATTTGACTTATTTCTAATTAGCTGGTGAAATGAAAACTCAGGTGAAATGAAGGTATTGTGTTTTAGGCCCCCTGTTCTGTTAACAGTGTGGAAGGTATGAGTCAAAAGGAAAAGGTAACACCAGTAAAGTCTGCAAAGAGGGTGGTACACAGTGATTGCTCTGAGGACTCCCTGGTCACCAGATTTATGTGCTCAGTCTCTCAGAGCTCTGCAATCACTTGTGCCAGTAGAACCATCACCACTGGCTTGTCCTGTGGGATGCAATTCTGCCACAGAGTCCTTTGTAGTGCACAGCAGTGCTTGGGAAAGTCTGTGGAAGAGGCTTTGGTAGCCAGCCGAACTCTGGTCAGCCCTCACCTGATGTTTATTTTGGGGTACTTTCTTGTTGGAATAAAATGTGCTTGGGAGTCTAATGATAGGAAATGGTTGGCTAAGGAGTCTGACAGAAAGACTGAAATATCGCAGGATTACTGCTCATGTCTTTCCTTGTTTCTACATCTGTCCCAGGCCACTTGCAGATTGAGGGGACGCTTAGAGCATCCATGAACAGGTGGCTCACTGTGGTAGGACTCTAGCAAAACTGAGTGCAAAAAAAGCTAAAAAATACCAAGCAGGTATTTGCAGTAATGAAGTGAAAAAATGTATATATTGATTACTTTTTGAGGTGAACCAATCCTAAAAAGAAGAACCAAAAAGACTCTTTTTTTATTATAACATTATTAAGACACAACTTGGGCAAACTGCCATTATAGTAATTACTGTACTTAGGTGTACTTAAGGCTGCCTATGAGACCAGTTTAAGAGGTGAAACCATTTGTTATTTTCTCTACTACCCAAATATAAATTATATGTCCTGTAACATTTGGTAAGGCTAGATTTTCAGAGAAATCAGAAGCTCAATTATTCATGTCCTATATTAACATCAATATTTCATTATTAAGGAGAGGCATTTATGTGAGCCTGGTGAGATTTTTAAGTCTCTTTTATTTTGTGTTATGTTTAGGGAAAGACTTTAACTCTGGAAACAGACCAATAGACTGATGCATGGACTTAATTTATTAAAACAAGATGATGGGACCATGCTGTGCTTGATTCTCACCCTGGTGCAGATCCCTCTTGTGGCTATGGCATAGGACATGGAGTTCTTGAGAGATGATGGGAAATCTTGCTGTTAACTTGCTGGGATGCTGGAGCAGATCCCATCCTGGGTGATGTCAACTCAGCACCTCAGTGTTCAGGATTTTGTGCACACAACTACAAATTGTGTAGGTGCCCAGAGGGACGCTTCAGTGAAGTATGGGTCACAGAGCCCAGCAGTCTTAGTCAGACTTGCCTTGTTCATCTTTGGGCTCTAACCTTGGAGAGTCACAGCTATCACATCTGACAAGTGAGATGGAGTTTGTTGCTCTGCCCATGTACAAAGATGCACAGACCCATCTTGGGTCTCCTGTATTTAAATTTATAACCCTGAACTTGGATTTGAATACTTCCTATGGGGAGAGATTTAAATACCTGGAGTAGCCTAAAACTCCTCTGCAGGTGAGCACCATAATCAAGTTTAGATAAAAGGAGAGAACATTTAAAGAAACCCAGGGGGAATAAAACATGGTGATTTCTAGAGGAGCAAGGTTCATGGAGATAATCAGAGAGCTTTCACTGCAGGACTTGTTTTGGTGTTTTATCCCTGTAATGAGCTTATCTTCCCTCTGGCAGGCCTTCATCCTACCACAGTGACATGTTGAGGGGAGAGCTTGTGACACAAGAGGGAAATGAACCAAAACACTAGGTCTCTTCCACTGAAACACTCCAGTGTTTCTATTAACACAAATATTTCCCCTTTTTGCATTACCTTTCTTGTCTGCACTCTTCTCCCTATTATATTAAGGAAAAAGCTGACCAATTGCTTTTTGGTTAATCTGATTATGATCAGGTGACAGCCATTCAAAAAACAAAACAACAAACAACAAACAAATCCTGTTTTTGAAATCTTCCCTTTGTGGCATGGTTCAGCTTTGATTTTGATGTTTTAGAGCAGCAGAGTTCACACTGCTGTAATCAGAGGCCAGTTGCTACTTCAGTACAAACCTTGAATCCCAAGAGTCTCATAACTTGCCTGTAAAACAATTAAATAGCTGTTGTCATGAAAAACTGAGGAATTGTCTTAAAAGTATTCATGCCTTCGCCTCCCTTTTCCTCTCTGTTCACTCCACCCCTTCCTACCAGCAAGGCTTCCCCAATACTCTTGCTCAAATTCAAGCACACTTCAAGCAAGCAGTTGATGTTGGCAAAAGGAATGTACAAGAGGTCACCCTGGTCATGGGTCCTGCCTGCATCCCCACCACTCACAATTGCATCCAGCTATGTCACACAAACAGAGCAAAACTCTATCTTACAACCAGAAAGGCAGCTCTAACCCTTTCCATCTCCTAGAAGGCTGTTCTAGTGACTCTCTTTGTTGCCAGTGAAACTTGCCTGCATGTGCAGCTGACAATTCTGTGTCTCTGAAACTTTGTAGCTGAAGGCCTGTCAGGATCCTTTCTTTCCTAGGGAAAGGTTCTCACTTTCCCAAGGAGAAATTGTGTAAACATATTCTCCAAACAATATTCTTTCTCAAAACAACAGGTGGTGTTTTTCATCCTTGTTTTTCATAACATAGAATATATTGTTCTCTTACTTAGCCAATGGTAATAGGGAAGGTGGTGTTCCCATTCACCAATCACTTTTTACTTAGCGATGCACCTTATATAAGGTTCTCCACTTTGTTAATAAAGATTCCTCTTTTCAGCCTTCTGATGAACTTATTTGGAGTCTGTGTGTTTCTGTTCATAAATAACAGCAACACCTGCATGTCAATGTTCGAGGATTTTTGCACTGTTCTTAATCTTACCTAACTTTTCCCCTTCTTCTATGTGGTTGTCTTGCTGCTGAATTTCAATAAAGTTTCTCTGTCTGTCCTTACTCATGCCTTGGTTGATGCTGGCAGGTTCTGTTTCCAGGTCAGATAATGCTAGAAGTACAAAACAGGAGAAATTAGGCTCTTGCTCTCTGCCTCCTTGTGCTGTGGGAAGCCTTGCTTGGAGCAGTGTCTTTTCCTACCTTTGGGAACAGGTCAGGGTACAAAGAGGAATACACACAACTGGAAGTATTTCTGCTGTTTCTGTTGTGTAAAGCTGTCCTGTGCACATTTCACTCAGTTTTAAATGCATCAGTGGCATCTAAACAATTTATGGCAAGTAGAAAAATTCAAACTTGACTATTGCTCTAGGACTGATAATGGCTCCTATCTTTTTATGCCTCTTCCTGCTGTAAGAGCTGAAGGCTCCTGTCCTAGGTTGGCTCTAATTGGACAATTTTTTAATACTGATGCCTGATTAGGCCAATGAAAAGAGTGGATATGCCTTTTGTAAATACACATCTTTAAACCAAAAAAAAATCCCGGGAATAGCTCTGTTCATTTCCGGCTTTGGTGAGGATGGGTTGGACCCGAGAGCCAGTCCTAGCTCAGTCCACATGGCCGGGTTTGGGCTGGCTCCCGGGGAGAGCTCAGCTGAAATTCTCCTGTCTCTGGAGAGGTGGTGAGCAGAGCTGCTGAACTTTTCATTGAGGAGCTGCTGGGTTTTCATCGAAAAGCTTACCGGGTCTTGTCCCGACAAACGGCTGGGACTCTTTGCCAGCGAGGACAAGCCTTTTATTAGCAGAGCTTGCCGGACTGTGCTAAACAAAGCCTGTGTTAGCACCAAGAGCAGCTTAAGGAAAAACAGCCCAGAGGCCAAGAGCAGCCATGTAGCCGCTGCCATTCCAGACTGGGAACAGTCCCGTGGTGACATCGGAGGGGACGGGGTGATCCCACAGGGACACTTCAGCATGGCTGGGAATGAACTTTGTGTGCCCGGCCGCTTTAAGCCAGCTTTACTGCAGGCGGGAGAATAAGAGTGTCAACGACAGTTTGGGGTTATTCTTGGGTTTTTTTTTGACTTTAACAAAGTCGAGCTGGCTCATGGTGCCAGCAGGAACCACATGGGCAGCAGGGAAAGCACGGCGAGCTGTGTTCCTGAGACAGAGCTTGGACTAAATGAGGGTTTTTTCTTTCAGTGTTGCAAGACTTTGTAAACTGTTTTAGTTAGTGGTAAAGCTTAAAAAACAGATGCCTTTACAAATACTATTTCTCTCCTAAATTAAGAAAAGGGAAAAAAGTAAACACATAGAGATAATAACATGGGATTTTGAAGTCAGTAAAGAAAGAGTTAATTTTAGACAGAAGGGATTGAAGAGCTGTTTTACGCTTGACTTAAAAATCCTGTAAAGCTATGGTAAAGATATATCTGACTAGTTTTTTTTTTAATTCCTTGTAACACATAGAGATACATTGGGGGGATGTAGCATTTTAGCTCGGTTGTGAGCTTCAGGGCACTAGTGGCTGAACCAGATGCATGTTGTGGATTTAGTGAGAAACTTGAGCATAAAAAAAATTAAGAAACTTTACCTTGGAGATAGTAGTAAAAAACTTCTAGTCCCAGAAACAGACAAAGAGAACTTTGCTCAGTGGTAAAACAGCTCATCCTTAAAATATCACCCCAATAAATTGAAATAACATATGAAAGCAGCTGTAAGAATGGCTGCAAGACATAAGAAGGACTTTTACACTACAAACAGAATTTTCCTGTTCCGGGCGGCTGTTTGCAGTAGCATTGAAGCCACAAGAAAAACTTTTTTTTTCTTGTAGAGAAGTGTCAGTAGTATAGCAAGAAAAACTCTTCTCCCTAAGCGAACTAAAGAAACTATTTTAAAAGTAGTAAACTGACTAAAAGCTACAATTTTTTGTCTCTGTGTTGTTAGTAAGAAAATTATTAAGAAAGTAAGAGAGAAAAAGTGTTCTAAAAGGGTTTTTTTTGGGGGGGGAGGGGGCTGTTGTTTGTTTGTTTGGTTAGTTTTTTTTATAAAATTTCCGTCCTTATTATGTTCCTTTTAACTCTGTTAATAAAGTTTTATTTCGTTTTAAGTTTAAGCCTGCTTTGCTCTCGATTAGGGAATTCCAAATTGGCAAACCAAAACTCAGACAGCTCCTCAAAGGGGTGTAGAAGAGCCTCCCAGTGTGCTTTGACTGACTTTTCAGGGATACTCCTCAATGCTCTGCATCATTCATGCTTCTTACACTCTGCAGTGTCAGATATGGCACTAAATATTAAACAGAATTATTGGAATGTGTATACAAATTTGCCCTGGCTGCACACTTCACCTGTAAGTTTGGCTAGGTTAGATGCTTCAAAAAAAGGAAAATATTTGTTCTGTCAGTCTGCTTCAGAGTCAATTGCAATGTCTAGTAGTTCAAATAACTTAAAAAAAAATTATGCTTATTTCTATTGGTGTCCCTGGGGTTATATTTGTATGCAATACTGACTGACTATAGCAGTGCACTCTGGAGAATCTGCACTTTTTTGTCAATTTTCTATTCATTAGCTGCTGCTGCTAACAACACTTTCTTCACATCTTTGTCTTGAGTCACTACACTCTATTATTTGAAATAGGGATTGATTCTTGATGTGTTCTTGCAGAAATGCTCAGTATCATTAGGCTTGAACTTAGCTACAAGTCTTGGTCTGTGTTCCATTGCTAGCACTAATTGATGTCAGTTTTAATTTTGTGAATTCCCAGCTATTTGGATGTGTCTGTATATATACAAATATAAAGAATGCCTGTCAAAAACATCATGTTACTGGTGTTTGTGGGAAGCGCTGGGATCTCCTGTGAAGCATCTTAATTAGTTTTGCCTTTCATGTTGACATCCTAAATTCTAGGCTTGAGTTATGTATCAGATCTTTTCTCCCTTGTTTGTCAAAACAGAACAACTTCTTTAGAGCAGAACATAATGCAAATACTAATTAAAACTGACAAGTCAAATTGATGTCAACTATTTTTAAGCAGAGGAAAAAACTGACTAAGAAAAATCTATTTTGCCCTTGTTGAAAGTTGACTGAAACATGATTAGTGAAATCTATGAGTACAGAATGAAGCTTGATGTTCTGCTTTTGCTGTTTCTTGAGGCAGGATCAGCTATCCATGAGTTGAGAGAGCAGAGCTGTTGCCCATGGGGCAGGACAGCAGCCCCAGCTCCCAGCCTGGTCTCAAAGATGCTGTGCTGCACTTGCTGATAGCTGACTTGGTGCTCTCTGCTGGCAGATGGGCTTCGGCCAGATGTGATCCCAGAAGCTGATGTCTACAGATTGCAGATGTGAGTGTTGAGACTAGTAGTCATCAGCCCTGTCTCTCCGAAGTGCTCTAGAGATTGCTGAGGATGAGCTCCTTGGTTTGAGCCTGTCAGTTTGTGTTGTGCAGGAGGGTGGCCCATGCTAGAATAAGGCAGAGTGGTGAAAGCAGCCTCGTTCAGCTGCTGTTTGGCAGGGGGATAGGACAGGTGCTGCCCACAGAGAACTGGCTGTTGTCACAGATGACAGGAGCGTGGGAGCCCTCTTTGTGTAGCAGGGAGTTTGGATGGCTGATAATTACTTCTTTCCCTCCCTCCCTGGGAGGCAGAAGATGTTACAGGCACCTAATTATCATGAAAACTTAAGGAGTACTTTGGTTTAGATCTGGTTTTCTTCCAACACAGAGGACTGCATCACTTCTAGTGCATCCTGGTGGTGTTCTGCTGCTGAACAGCCCAATAAGAAGTAAATACCCACACTTACTTGGTGAGGTGCATTTTCTTCATGTTGAAACATGTAGATGCTAACAACAAAAATATTTCCTGCGTGGATAGACATCCACTAGGGTTCAGTGCAACTGTAGTATGCATAAACCTTCATAAAAATTGAGATATATTAGGTATATGCTCATCATGTCTTAAAATTGTCTAAAATAACATTCATGGTATGATGATCAGTGCTTTGCATTCTCTTTCAGTTTGTATGCATCTGCTAATGGTAGCTACTATTGATGTGCTATTTTTTCCAACATGTCTTGTGGAGGTTCTACTGCTCTCCAAAAGGCTGTGTTCTTTCTGATGGCCTTACTCTTTTAACCACCCCTGGCACCCATCACTGCAGCTTCAGTGCTCAGAAAGTTGCTGAGTGCTGGAACTGTCCTTAGGTCAGTGTTGGTTTTTTTAATTCTACTCCCATCCCTGTTTGCTTGGGGAAGTGAATGCTACTAGGAAAAAAGCTATTGCCTTTTACTTCATGTTTGGCTTTTTCATGGTTTCAAGAAACCCACGACCCCTTCTTTCCTCCTGAACCCTTTTAGCTTATTGTGCTGGTTGAAATGGGTTGGTTGTCTATAGCTTGAGAATGAATTTCAGACAAATATCTGAGTATCTTTCTAACTAGAATTTGTACTTCTTGTCAAGCTTTTAGACTAAAATTGTTGTAAACCAGCTTTCCAGATCTGGTCTTGCTGAGAGCTGGCTTGGTGCTATCTGCTGGCAGATGGGCTCTGGACAACAAAACACTTGGGAGAGGCTCCATGACTCTCCAGGGAAGCAGACTGGTGTAATCTATTTCCATGGATGGCACTCAGAGGGTAATAAGTAGGCAATCTGCTGAAGGCAAATAATGGCTCCCGTATTTTTTGATGCCTGGGCTTCTGTGGGGTGAATGGAGTATCTGTGTTTTTCAGATGAGAAATGAAGGCCAGAGGCAGGGTTGGGCTGGTGCCAGCTGCAGTTTCTAGAGTTTAGATCTAGAACATGAAATGAGCTGCAGTGAGGCATGAGGAAAATCAGATGTCTTGAAAGGCAAAGTATTGATCAGAAACCTGAGTAGGGTGAGACCATGGGAGATATTGGGGACATTGTGATCTGCAATCCTCTCTCTGTGAAAGGCTACCACCCATTCTGGAGTTGTAGGAGAAGCTCTCTGTGTGGGACATGAGGCCTGTCTGGCTGTGCAGTGGGCACCACTGCTGCCACCCAGCTCAGATCTGATGTTGCTGTGCATGGTCACAGAACAACACAGACTCAAAAGTGAGAAGGCAACGGCAAAAAGCAACTTTATTAGAAAACGGCACACACTTTTATAGTGTGCTCCATGGGTTAACCTGAGAAAACAATAGTCTTCTTGGAGAAGAAGGGACCAACACCCCTTGAAAAACAGTCCTGCAAAACAGCACTTGTTTTTCCTGTGAAGCATTTGCCAAAACACCAGGTGTTGAGCTTTGCTTACATTCTTTCTTCAGCTTTTCCCAGGCTAGTCCTGAGAAAAACTGAGAACTGCTTTTCCCTGTTCACAGCAAGTGACCACAATCTACCAGTCACTGCTCTTCCTACCACCTAAGCTACCTGAGTGAGACACTGTCAGGGCTGTGAAAAAGCATATGTGAAGACCTGATGCCAGCCAGCATGAATCCACATCTTGCCTCTTGAAATGCAGCAGTGAAATTCAGAAAGAGGTAGGTAGGTGTTTAATAACACCTCTTTTAGAGCATGGCAACTGAGCTTCATGGGGTAAGATATAGTGGTAAGAGGCACTGGGGAGCAGGAGGGAGAGCAAATGGCTCTGAGATCTGGAATATACATGAGCAGATTGATGGGACTGTAAGGACCTACTCAATGGTTTTTGTTCCTAACAAATTGCCCTAGCTGCAGCAGGAGAATGGAATGCTGAACACAAAGCTAAGGAGTGAAACACATGCAAATGTGGTCTTTGTGACCCTTAGGGAGCTGATTTGCTCCTAAGTGAAGCCCCATGTGACTTGGACCCGTCTCCAGGGAATCAGTGCAGTATAAGTGTACCAGATTTTATGCCACTGATCACCAAGGGATTGTTGACATCAGCTGTAATAACTGGTAAAGACCTTATCCTTATTTTTTGGAATAAGGTGACAGTGCAGCCATGCTTCTTTATGTTTTTGAAATAGGTGAGCACAGAGATATGGGAGTTGCCTGGGCACTTCCAACTTCCCATCCATGTTTTCCCAGCTCCAGTAATGGGAAGTAAAAGCTTTTCGTTGCTTGGTAGCAGTTATCAGTGTGATGTGAGCCTGTATTACTCCAACAATTAATATCACATTAAAACCAACAGGCAAAAAACCTGTTTTAAGTAAGAGTGAAATCTCAGGTGAAAGTTATTGTGACAAACACTTTGTCCTTTCAGCACCATCTGGAGCTGGGTAGGGACTGGATGCCTACACATGACACAGGGCTGCGCTTTCTGGCCTGAGCAAGCGAGTGAGGAGTGGAACTGTTGGCAAGGAGAGTCCTAGGATTGATGGGGAGAGTCAGAGGCAGGGCAGGCTGGGCTCTGGGTGTTTTCCCCACAGGTCCCTTCTCACTGCCTCCAGCCCAACCATGGCTGGTGTGGAGCTGAATACTTTTGCACTACAAACATGTAATGGGAAGCCTGGATGTTATCAGAGCAACGGCTTGGTTGCTGCAGATCGCTGTGAACCCGCAGCTCTCCCCGGGGCTGTGGCATTTTCTGGAGAATAACTGGGTAAATCACTTGACAGGGAGAGGGGAGGTCTAGTGCAAAGAGGGCTTCGTGGCAGAGCACAGGCTGCCATGGCCCAGGTGCCTTTAGCTCCCCAAGTGCTGGACCTAGTGCCTCTTTATCCCAAGATGGTTTTTATTCCCCAGTCTCTTAGCCCATTGTGGTAGTGCAATCCAGTGTACAAGTTACACTGGCATGCAGATAGATATGTCTGAGGCTGAGTGCTTTATTCTGAATGAGTCCTGGCAAGCAGCCCATGTACTGTAACTTGGCCAGCTAACAGCATGCTCAGTATGTGTGAGCTGGCTAGTTTAAACCTCAGCAAAAGCAACTGGAGAAACTGTCCTTTTCCCGTGGAATTGCAGATAAGAGCATTATTCTTTGGGTCATTTTCCTAAAATATGAAATTCTGAAATGTTTTCATTGCTGATCTCAAGATCATTTTTGAGTGGCTCAGCCCATCTATTGTCAGCCCTCCATTTTTGTCAAAGTAGTACCAGCACCTTGGTGAAGATCTTGGTTTGTGACTGGGTGAACCAGGGAATCCATTTACCAGATGCAGAACAGATCTGTTCCAAATCTGTCCAGCATGCCAGTCACATAAAGCAGATGGAAATCACATAGCTTATTTAACTGCATTGGGTAAAGTACAGTTAAATTGCCGAAATGTACATCCAGCTTTGCACTTCATGCAATTTTTCAAGGTTAATATTTCTGCTGTTGTTGTATTTGATTACTAGAGGTGGTGAATCAAAGATTGTCAAAGATCATTGAAACAGAAAATGTTACAGGTTTCTATAATCTGCAAGTAATATTGAAGATATGAGACTACTGAAATGTTGCTTTTTTAAATCATTGTTTCATAACCAGGTTTGCATATGTAGCCCTGCTAATAGCCAAGATACTAAAAATTTTGTATAGTGATGTCTTCTTAGAGGTGGGAGGTGGGTTGGATGCTATTATTTCCTAACTACTGTTCAACTACAAATTTTCTGAGTCTCTCTTTACTGCTTGCTGCTTTTCTTGCTCTCTGCTGTTTTACCTGGCAGAAACCCCCAGCTTTCTTTCCTTAACAGCTCAAGGGATGTTCAAAGTAGAATATTGTTAATAATGACATCAGGGATATATATTTCTGAAGGCAAATACTGAAAATTCAAAACTAGAAGACACAAGTAGAAACTAGCAATATTTTAATCTAAACTCTGGCATCAGTTTAGGTTATGGCTTTATTGCTGATAATCCTTCAGCATTGTCAAATGGGGAATCCCTGAGGGTAGTTTTACTTTTGCTCAAGATGAAGTAACGGACAGATTTGTCTGGAAATAGAGAGCTTAAATCTTTAATACTGATTCATACATTGTTTTTTGAAGTGAGAGGCATTTACTATCTTATTTTTGCTTATGTGTACAAGCGATACACAGGTGAAATCCAACTTTTGTCTGCTGAGAAGGCTTCTTTAGCAATCAGCGTTGGCAGCTGCTGAGGCCTTCCGTGAACTACAGCAGAAGCTGTTGTAGTCTAAGAAACAGTACCTTGAAGCTGTTCAGCACCTGGGAGTTTCTTCCATGAGGTTCTCTGGCCAGATAAGAAATCCTAATGACTTGACCTAAGTATGGTTTTTAAAGACTTTTGGATCAGGATCAAGGGTGGGTGTTGTTTTGCCCTCAAAATGTCTGAATTACGTCAGTGAGTTGGATTTAGTTGAAAACTTCGGAAGGAAATAGAGCAGTAGCAAGGGGGAGGGCAGCTGAAAAATAAGGATATGGCTCAGGGTCAGTGAGATGTAGAAATAATCAACATAATATTTTTGAGATTACTATTAATGCTAGAAAGCTGTGTCAAAATGAAGACTGCATTGACCCATGATACTTAACCCCTGAATAACTCAGTAAATCAGGTTACTGTGTTTGCTGATGTGCTGAGCAGCACACACAGGGGTCAGGGATACATGACATAAGAGGGGTGGCTTAAAGGCTGCCTCATGCTCAGCTTGGGCTCAGCAGAGAAGGATCATGCCCTAGTGATTCAAATATGAGGTTAATATAAATCAACAGTCACATATTTTGTTGTTCTGTTGTTTTATTTTTTCCCCTTGGCTCTTCTATAAGGAATTTAAACATCAGAAAGTGGCTTGGTTTTTCTTACGGAAATTTTCAGCACAGACAGACATTTCTTTTGCTGGGGACATAACTGTCATTTCAGCCAGCTCTGCATTTGAATGTCACAAACATCCAGAATCTTTCTTCACTACCTGGAATTTGCAGGATCTCTATCTGCAGAGTACACATATGACCTGTGCCTCAGAGAGGGTTTGTTTAGACTAAACTCTTCTAAAACAATAAAAGGAGCAGAACTTATGATGTCAGTGCCTTGTAGCATACATCCACTGCATGTTTGCAGTTAAGGGTCAGACTTAGAAGGAATTGCTTGACTGGGTTAATGAGGCTAAAATTATCTTTTAGTCACAGTTCAAAATTCTGGACAAACTTTCTGCAAATTAATTCTCTGTAGCTTCCCCACCACAAGAGGTTGGAAGGTTAGAGTGGCCTGGTCTGCCAGTCTGTTCCTTCAAAATTGTCGAAGACATACAATCAAACCATTGATTCAATTTCGTCCCATTTGGCTCTACTGGTTCTATCCCTGGGCTCAACCAGGGACCAGCAGTGTGGAGATGGAGATTAGTGTTGATCAATCTAATTTACTGGTTGGCACATTTCCAGTGAACTCAAATGGACTATAGTTAATCTAGTTTTCAACTACGCTCATGTTGTGAGTGCAAGATAAATTTGCTTTATATCCCTCTTACCAGATGGCCTTACAGCTAAAAGTATCAGAGTGGGAGGAAGGAGATCTGGCATTAGTTTGCAGCTTTTCTGTATCATCCTGGCATGACTCTGTGAGGAATTCTCCCCAACACAGTGACTGAAAAGCTTTTTTTCTTTTTGTTTTTTTTAAACCTTTTTTTTTTTTTTAAACTTTTTTTTTTTTTTAATAAGAGGAACACACTCAGTTACAGGAACTACAGCTCAGCTGGCATGAAGTCATAGAGTCACAGAAGGGCTTGGGTTGGAAAGGACCTCAAAGATCATCTTGTTTCAACCCCCCCACCGCCATCCCTGCTTGCCCTGGACCACATTGCTCAAAGCCTCCTCCGACTTGACCTGGAACACTTTCAGGAATGGGGCATCCACAACTTCTCTGGACAACCTGTACCAGTGCCTCAACACCCTCACAGGGAAGAATTTCTTCCAAATATCTAGTCTGAGTCTGCCCTCTGTTAGTGTGAAGTCACTTCCCCCTGTACTGTCACTCCTTGCTCTTGTCCAAAGTCCTTCTCCAGTTCTCTTGTAGCCCCTTTAGATACTGGAAGTTGCTTTAAGGTGCTGGAGGAAATGCTGATGTGTGTCACTAGTAGAGGTGGACATATGAAGATTTCTTGCCCTTCTTTTTTCTCTGCTGCTGTTTACTTTCTGTATTTCCAAAGGCAAGCCACCAGAAATGAGGTACTGAAAGCATGTTTTACTTTTTTCCCACCCCACCCCCCTCAATCTTTCATGTGGATCTCCAGATTAAGTCTCTAGACTGTATAAACTACATTTATAAAAAATTCTTCCCTGTCAAAATGAGGCTAATTCAGATTCTTTGAGGTTTAGGACTCACTTTAATGGTGAAACCCAGATGTGTTCATTTACTTTTTTAAACCCCCCTTTTAATCTTTGGAAGAAAGTATGTTCAGTAATCTTTGTTTGATACAAAAATATTCCTACTTCTCCCTCATTAGACTTTATCTTTCCCATTTGCAAAATTCCAGAGCTGTAAACCTCTCTCTCATTTGAACACAGAATTTGTGGAATAAATGGAAGGGCAGAGAGGGGAGAGTAGCATCCCAAGTTTGGCAGAGACACACAAGCTTGAGGTGGAGTGTAGTACAATGACACCCACAGGGTACAGGTGAACCCAGGGAATGCCAAAAGCCAGGAAAAGCAGCAAAACTGAAAATAGGCAAGATAGCAGGAGGCAGCATGTTTGGTAGCTTGGGCTGAAAGTCCCTTTGTCTTGTCCATGCTGGGATGTTCAGGTTGCTCAGAGAGGTGGTGGATGCCCCATCCCTACAAACATTCAAGCTGGGTTGGACAAGACTCTGAGCAACCTGCTCTAGATGAAGATGCCGCTTCTTTACAGCAGTGTGATTGCACCAGATGACCTTGAAAGATCCCTTTCAGTCCAAACCATTCTGTGGTACTATGAGTTAGTTCAGTGGAGGGAGGACTAAATCCTGGAGATGCCAGTAAGGTCACCTCAGAAGCCAGTTTTTCCTGAGGCCTTGCAAAGCTTGGTCTTTGTGTGTGGCTTTCCAAAACTACAAGATGGGAATAAGAGCCATAAGAGGCTCTTCATTCCCTTTGTTTAGCAAGCCCTGTCAAGGACTGGGATGAGTAAACCACTCCCATGCACATAAAGGTGTTAAAACAATGTGGGGCTTGGCTCCATCTGGTAGCAGTTGCCTGCATGTGCATATGTACTGTGAAAAGAATAATCTTTTAATGCTGAAAATGAAATTCTATTGGAAACAAAAGTTGTCATGGAAGTTACTCTTCCTCAGTGCAGCTTCAGTCATTCCTCTGCTCCGTGACTGAACCAGTGAGTCACACAGCTCCTATATAGTTTAAGCAGGAGAGCCTACATGATGACATCTGATTATTGTTTTGTTGAAACTTTCTTCTCCTACTGGTTTTCAGCAAACAAAACATAACATTTGTTTTCTTGAAAGGAAAACTTATCAAGCATGGGGGTGGCAGCAGTGGGCTTGTTTGCCCTCTAACATTTTTCACTGTACAGAAAATACTGTCTTTTCCTGGGAGATGCTTCATGTCATCCTGGGGCTTTTTCTAAGAATCACTTGAGATCCACAAAACAATGGGCTTCAGCAGTTTCCGTTTTGAAGGAAGTTCCATCAGGCAGGAGGAATATGGATTTATGAGCTTCTTTGGAGCCTGGTGTGCTGGTTTTGCATTTATTGATTTTTGGTGAGGAGAGAAAAAGTCAGCCACAGAAGTGATGTCCTGTGAGGAGCTGCTACAGGCTTCCTCCATGCCTGGAAAAACCAGTCGCTGGCTAGTTCTCATGACAGGCACACTGCTAAGCCAATTAGAAAAGCTGGAAATGCCTCTATGATAACACGTTTGAGAACAAAAAAAAGTGCGGGAAGCTCTTTTGCTGCCTGCTCTCGAAAGACGGGTGTGGGGAGCTGGCACAGGCCCTGTCCCCAAGAGGCTGCTGGACCCTGTTCCAGCACGGCCACCAGACCTTGCTGCTAGGGCCACCCCACAATGGACTTTATTCACTCAGCCACTTTCAGCCAGCCATGCTGCAGACAGAAAGACAAAGGCAGCGGCAGCAGCTTTGCTTTTTCCAGCATCCCACGCATGAAGAAAAGGCATGGAGTGGAGCTGGCAGCTGGTGCGGCCTGCGCACTGCTGGCAGAGACCACGCGACCAACGTATTTTGTCTGTCTGTGCTATTGGTGGAAACGTAAAAAGGGCTGGGGTGGAGAGAAAAGTGTTCTAAATGTCTATTTTAGTTCTCATTATCCTCTTTTAATTTTTAATATTTTTTTTTCTTTATGCCTTTTAAAGGTTTGGGCCTGTTTTGCCTTTAAAGTGTTTTCTCCTAATCCTTATCTCACCCCATGAGTTTTCTTTCCCCCTCTTCTTAACTAGAGCAGAAAATAATGAATAAATGATTTTTGTAGGTGCACTGGCGTTTGGACAGTGTGAACCCATCACACCTGGTTATACTCAGGACCAACTGTACTTTGTCCAGTAGCAATGCATGAATTGTTGTGTTGAAGTTAATGAAAATCCTTATTCTGTCATACAGCAAGGCATGTAAAATTGAGAAACAACCAAAGATTTGATCTTGGTTTCTCTTTTTTGTAGAGTCATAGAATCAGTAAATTTGAAAACGGCCTCTAATGTCACCAAGTCGAACCATTAACCCAGCACTGCTGTGTTCCCCACTAAATCATATCCCCAAGTGCCATTTTCTAAACTGACTGCTTACATAAACAAAAAAACCTCCAAATCCACAGCTTTTGTTGCTGGAGTATTCTGTGAAAACAAATTTGTATTAAGTAGTTTATTGCAATTTAAGGTAGTTCTTGTGGTAGTTTTGTTTTAAAGCAGGCCTGGTTTGCTTAGCTCATACAGATGAAGGTGCAGAAGCTAATTTTCAAGGCCTTTCAGCTCTATGTTTCAGGGCAGAGGGTTTCCAGACACTGGGATGTAAGACAGAGGCTGCAGAGTGGGATGTTCTCAAGCAGGAGCTGGCACAAGCTCTCTGTGCCAGCCTTGGCATGTGGGGGACCACCATGCCTGCCCATCCTTTCCAGGCTGCAGGATGTATTTATAGGAAAGCCTCCAGTGTTCCTTCAGGTTTTGGTGAGGTCTTGTGGAGGATGGCCATGCTTCCAGGCATGGCTGTTGTGCTCATCCAAAAGCATCCTCTTGGGCAATGTGGATGAAGGCTTTGGTACAGGCTACCCTCCATTTCTGACATATTCTATTATCTTTCTAAAACCAGTTGGTAATGGCATTGGGTTTTCCTCAAGCTCACCTAGATGAAAATTTGCTTTCAGGTGTTTTCTGCATTTTACCTTGTTCTTAATATTCACTTTATGTAATCCATCAGTTATAAAGAAAAACATAATACATTAATTATTCTGCCATTTTGGGGGTTCAGAGCCAGGTAATGAAAAAGCTGAGAATCATGAAACCATAAATTCTGCTAAACCACAATAAGTATTATTTTAAATATTTAAAAATAAAACTCCACCATATCATTCATATTAACTATATCTCATATGTCATGGTTTGGTGCTCATGTCTTCCTTCTCAGCAGCAAGTCTTCACATTTTATTGTTTAGATTAGAAGGGAGTAATAAAATAAAATCTCTTTTTCCAAAAATAACTGGATTGTATCATAAGACTATCAGCCCTGATTTGTTTTATTGCTAACCTTACTGAAAGTCACTGTTGCAAATGGTGGCATGAATTATAGCAGCACAAAAAAAAAAGTATGCCTTGAGGACAGCAAAAAAAATTATGGCATGTAAAATGTTTCTTGGAATTAATTTACTGACATTGTGTCATCTTTCAATAAAATGAAAATCATATATCTAATATAAAAGTAATTAGGCAAGGCATGAAAATGATTATGAAATCCAAATCTTGTGTATCAATACTGATTTGTTATATGGTTGAAAGGGTCTGGAAAATTTAACAAGAATAGTTGATAGTGATGAACTTTAAAGTCTCAATCTTTGCAATCTTTGCATCCTTTGTAAATTTTATGTGATTCAGAATTTACCACCTGAAAAATCACTTACATATAACTTTTAGGGGGTTCTCTTTGCTGGGAAGGCTTCTTCCAGGCTTTTGTTTCTGCATGTAAGCTCTTGGAACTTTTTGATTCATGGAAATGGTATCAGTAACCCCAGTATCACTCCTCTTCCCTTCAAATCTCTCTCTCCCACTCAGTGCCCACCACCCTGGGCAGGGGTCATGTCCCTGGATGAGTTTTGGTGCTTTCTGGGCTTCTCCCAAGGTCACAGTGAAAGCTAGACTTTGGGATTTGGACCTGACCTTGATTTCTCCCCACAGATTTAGTATCTCCAGTCTTCAGTTTTGAGACCTGGCTGCCCTGGGAGGGATTTCTCCATGACGCAACACTTGTGCCTGGATGGGCTCTGCATCCAGTGGAGTCTCCTGCTCTCCCTAGGGAACACAAGCCCTTCAGGTAATGGCAAATGTTTCATATGAACTCAGGTGTTTTCCCACTTGTCTCTCCTTGGGGTCTGCAAATGACATTCCTTTGATGGATTCCAATGTGTTGTACCACAACCATTCTGACATTTTGGTTATGTATTATTTACGTTGTCGAAGAAATTAACAATTGGAGCGGTTGAAGCTTTTCAGGATATTTTTCCCCAAATAACAATTTGTATTTTGAGCACCAGCCAGATTCTCCATATGGCTAAAATGTGCTAGAACAGACAGACATCAGCATGGCTTAATAAACTTCATGCATGGTTTGCTATTGCAATATCAGAAAGAAAACAAATACAGCCACTAGTTCTCCTAGGAATAACTCTGTTAAATTACTGTTGTTTGAAATGAGCTCTTTTATGGCCTATGGCTGATATAATTTGCATTGTGAGAAGTAAAGCAGTGTTCTGTATGTTTAATACCTTTGGATTTGACATAGGTCTGCTTGGGTCTTGCCTAAACCATTTCCCTGGTGGGAAGGGAAGGCAATAAACTGAGTTTTGGTATGGATCAGAAAGCAGTGGATTTGGGAGACACTTTTCCAGACTCTACCATGCAGCACAACTTTTGTTGATAGAGTTTTAGCCTGTTTTCAGTCTTTGTCTATTTACCTTTCTGGGTTAAATGTTCTGTTTAGAGAGCCAGACCTAGCTGGGCACACAGATCAACTTTCCTCCTGTGTTTCACCAAGAGGTGCAATGCCCATAGTTACATTTGTGCTGGGGCATTTTGTCTGTCAGCAGAGCATACTGCTGAGCACGCTGCTAATTGCTCCTGGTTCAGCATCTGAGTCTGGTATGTGTAGTGTAGCACTAGGGAAAAAAGGTAATCCCTGTGTGTCTGAACTGTGCGACTTAAATGGACTTCGCACAGAGGAGTCTGGCAGTCAATGCTCATGAAAGCTTGTGTTTGGGTTTTAGGCATGTACGATTTAGAGACAGCTTTGCGTGTGTATGGGATTTGCAGGGCTCAGGGTGTTCTCCTGTATATTATGGCCACGAAGGTCCTGTGAGATTCAGGGATAAATTGTGCTCTTGGGACCTCACTGACCCCCTGGACATGACCTGTTCATGGTGGCCATATTCAGATCATGCTCCAGTAGGAAAACCTGCTCTGCTTGTTACAGTTGACTCCTTGGATGATGCTGAGTGTGGGCTACACACAAGGAGCTTCTAGAGGTGAGTCCCACAACAGAGCTGCTGCTGTTGGCTCTTGTGCTCCCAAACCACTTTTCAACAATTGGCACTGGAGGAGGATGAGCTTGGGCTTTTTTCACCTGAAAGAATGGCAGATATCTCCTTGCTACTGATGCAATCTGTCTTAATGTTTTCATGAATGAGAGTACCTATGAAAAAAAATGTTTATTTACAGTCCACTGGTTTGGAGACACTTGATGTTTTAATTAACTTTGAGAGGTTATGGTCAGAATAGTTCACACAGCTATTCCCCAGTCTGATCTGAACCTCTCTGGATTCAGAGCACATCCACCCTAATGCGTTTGGAACACATGAGTGAGTTCAAATTACCAATGTGCATAGGATGAATGTTTCTATTACCCCATCATCGTTATCATCATCATTTTACTCCTTGCTAGAGAAGTGACAGTGTGGCTGTAATTAGTTTTGATTGTGCAGGATGGCAGGAGTAATCGGGAAGGTGTTACATGAGAGGGGCAGGCTGTGGCTCCCTTACACTATTGCTGCTGGCAGTCTGTGAGTGCAGTGCTATTTGCATTTGTCTATTAAAAAAAAGGAAAATGCTGATAGAAAGCAGTCTTCCCTGGGAACATGTTTTCCTAGTACTGTAGGTTTAGGAGTTCACAGTTCAGCTCTGGCAGAATGTGAGTCTCTGGGCTGCCACCCACATCATGGTCTCAGGAGTATTACTCTGCTCATTTCTGTTCTACAAAGGAAAATGCTGCAGGTAGGAAAATATCATCTTAGTCAATACAGTAAGTATGTTAGGTTTCTTACCTCACCATGGTGAAGGCCTCACCGAGGATGGTTTTCTTGGGCACATTTGCACTGTTTCCATGCTGTGACTGCTCATATCCCTTACCAGTGAGATGTCTGATAGCTTTTCCCTGCAACGATTGTATCCTGATGTTTCATGATACATTTGGTAGCTTCATTCCTACTGCCAGTATTCATTATGAGAAATAACAATATCAAAATATTTTCTTTTCCTAGAGCATACTGTAGCAACCTGGCACCCCAGGTCTGCAATGACTGAGCTTAACTGCTCATCCCTTTGCAGCTGACACCATGCTCTTGAAAATACTACTTTGGCATAAAAAAAAATGGTGTGTTTGCCAAATGGGCAAACCTGTAGAGAGAGTCCAGAGCTCTCAAACTCTGTGTTTGGGCCTCAGCCTTATTGATTCATTTAGAAATGTCAGGTGGTGGAGGAGAACCCGTCTGGCTTCATGCAAAAGCAAAGAGAAAGCAGAGCTGTGGGGAGGAGGATCCAGCCAGTAAAGCTTGTAGAGGTCCTTGCGATAATGTGGGGCTGAAATCTGCCTTCAGTGCCTTAGCATTGCTCAGCAGGAGCTGCAGGATGGAATCAGAGCTGGTACAAACCAGAGCAAAGCGTGGCCGAGTGTGTGTTGGCTGGTTCTGTGAGCCACAACCTGCTTGATTGAGAGCAGCCAAGATGAATGGCATGTCTGAACACAGAGCATAAATAATTGTATGGGAAGCTTAGTGCTCCCATGCTAGTGTGTATAAATATTCATATTATTCCATGAATCTGTCACTATGTGCAAGTGCTTCATCTTTCCAACTTTACTCCTGCCAAAAGTCCTCACTCATGGAAACACTCTCACTGGAGGCAATCAGATGATTGATGTGAGTAAAGGGCTGGAGGAGCTCTACTAGCAGCCTGATTTACAGCAGTATTTCATTCCTAATTTCTGCACACTGGGAAACAAAACACAAACACAAACTCAGCTGTTTTTGAGATACTTTCTCACTGTAGGATTCTTACTTCATGAGGACTGAATGAAACCACAGAGCTTTTTCCCAGTCAGTAATCATCTGCATCTGCATATTATTATCAGTGATGATGGGGAAGTAATTTTGGGGGGCTGAATTATCTCCTGAGTACTGCTTTCCATAGTCTCTGGCATGGCTCATAGCCCACAGGAGTGGCTCCCCTGTTATGGGTTGTTATAGTTGTTAGTGTGGGGCAAAATAGCTGGAAATGATGAAAGAGCGAAGCGTGCTCTGAACTCTGATATCTAAGGAGCATTTATACGCTCAAGAATACTAGAGCTTCTCTCACTGAAGTTTTGGTGTGGCTGTATGGGACCCACTCAGTCCCTTGCAGGTAAATCTGAGTACACAAGGGGGAAAGCTAAGGTTTTGAGAAGAAAAATCAACCATCTTGGGACTGCCTTTGAGGCCAGCCAATCTGGGGAAACCTGAAGCAACTGCACTCCTGGCACAGTCCTGGACTGTCATGCCACAGAGACAGGAATTTAGGCCATGCACTGATCACATCCAGCTCCCTCTGCCTCAGGAGCTGGCCAGGACTGTGTGGTGGTGCTTGGGACTGCCAGCTCAGGCTCCTGCCCTACCTCCCTGGTATTAGCCTGTCTGGGGCTCCTGTTTTGGAGTTTGGCACTGCTGGTGCAGCTACAGCTCCTGTTCTTGCCTTGGCTCCCATGGTCACTGGCCAGATGTTGATGTTTAGGAGCTGCCTTGGCTTAGTAGTGGAGCATGAGGAACCACTGGAAGCAATAATTACATTGTCTGTTTTGTGCTTTATGTCCATCCCCTTTGTATACAAGTTATTTGTGGCCAGCCAGTTTTTTCTTTTAGCCCTGCTAGGTAGAAATACAGGTGACTCTGGGCATAGCCTGTGCTAAACCTCTAATGCTCCCTGCATTAAACTGGATGGTGTTAGCCACCACAGAAGGTTCAGAGAGCCCTAATGCTCAAAGCAAGCCAGGGAAAATGACAACAAAAGGAAATACCCATTCCAACAAAATTACCATCTTCTTAATATGACTTTGTAGGTGTAGAAAAGGGGATTACAGGCAACCTCACCCCGATAAGTCACAGCTGTACTAATTACCAAAGAAGAGGAACAGCCTTGCCCTTAATGGGTCACAGCTGTGACTAATAAGGTAAATGTGATAAAAGGGGTGGGCTGGCTAGTTAAGGGAGCTTTGAGAAAGAGGGCCTGGAGGAGGTAGAGGAGCTGTGAAGAAGAAGGAATCGTCCAGAGAGGCACAAAGAAGAACAAAACAAAGAAGAAAAAAGGAAGAGAGTTACTGCTTGCAAAAAGATTTGCTGCGAGGTCAGTGTGGATCTGATGGAGTTAGAGCCTGCTGTTGGAGCCTGCAGTCACAGCTGAGCTAGGTGAAAGCCTGTGTTCAGAGTCTGCAAACCAATATTTGCAGTCATGGTCCAGCAGGAAATAGCCAGCAGTTAGGGTCTGTCAGAGAAGCCAACAGTAGGAGCTTGCTGTAGTCAGAGTCAGGATGGCTAAGCTGTAAAGAAGCATAAATTGGGATGATTTTCACATTGTTAAATGAGAGCTTGTGTCCTGGCTTGTTTCTACTCCTAATGAGAGGTCTGCTGCAACAATGACTTTATACAGAAAGATGAATATTGCTGAAGATGTGTAGCAGTCCAATTAGCTGGAATAAATAAAAAAGCTAGGCCCAAGTTCTCTGCACCAAGGAGTGGGTGCAGGCCTAGGACCCTGCAGAGCAGGAGGCTGGGACTTTAGACTTACAAGGTCAAGCCCCTGCCCCATAGCTACAATTGGACCCCCATCCCAGGTAAACCCTACATCTAGCCAAGTTAGCCATGGCCCCTGGTCTTTGGATCTAGGCTTGTGGACTGGGTACTCTCTGGGGAACTGCTCCAGGCCATGAGGCCTGTGAGTGCTGCCTAGAGAGCACATGATCATTCCAATGATTAAAGAGCATCTCTGAGCCTCACCCATCCTACCTGTCCTGTTTTTTAAGCCACTCTTCCCAGCCAAACTGTGTTTGATGTAACAGGAGGTAACCTCCCCCACACACACACCAAATGGCTACACTGTTACAAGCTTAATTTTGCCCACTTGGAGTACTGAATCCTGCCTTAATTGATCAGCTATAGATGGAAACTGATGAGGTGCTTTAAGTTGTTTTTAACAAGAAGCAGATAATTAAATGTGTCAAGCCCAAATTTCCCTCAGAACTGCTTATTAGACTCCCACCATACAAAAACGAATGATACAAAACTCTTGCCCCCTCCCACCATCCCAAGACTTCTTTTGAGTTGTTACTAGCACTGCTGAAATATGGCAAGTTGAGTCATCCCTTGCCTGCAAGAGCCCTCAGACAGTTAGGAGGCTGTGGATGAAAGTGCTTGTGAAAGGTGTTCCGAGGAGGATGAACCTCCTGCTTGTGCACCTATGGAAAATTTGAAGCCTTTCCAGTGCTGCAGGAGAGAAAAGTCCTGGGCCACCACTGGTTGTGGTGGGACTGTTGTGTCCCTGCTCTGTATTTTTGTTTTTCTGGGGGGCCCCAAAAATATTTATTGACCTTAATAACCCTCTTCTGGGTGGGCTCAGCTACATCCTGGCTCATCTTTCTGGGATATAGAGGAGAAACTATTCAGTGTAATCAGTCTTCCCTTTGTAGGGCCTGAACCAAATCAAGGGAGCACCTTATGGTTGGGACTGTCAGGCCAGACTACAGGGATCCCTCTGGGGTCCACAAGCAGGACATGACCTGGCCAGGGCACCAGGCTGGCTGTCCTTTTTTCAGGACATGTACCATGCCCAGGAGAAGGTGGAGAGGGTGGTAAATGCTTGCCTAGAGGAGGCACAGCCAAGCTTACAAAGCAGGTGGGAGAACCAGCTCCTGGTGTCCTCTGCTCACACTGAGCCTGACAAGGTGGGGGGGAATCCAGAGGGAGAGCAAAAGTGTATTTTAAAAACTTCCACATTTTTGTATCCAGCAGATTGCAATAGCTGTAATGCTTAAATATGCGTTCACTTGAACTGTGTGTGAAATGTCATCTTCACTGTTTACTGGGCAAGCAGGACAGACAGTGCTTATGCTGCAGCTCTGTTTTTGTGTATTTTGTTCTTTTGGAAAACAGCCAAATGTGCTGAACTGTAAGATGGGGCTATTTGCTTTCCAAATACCTTCTTGCTATCAAAACTGATTTCAATATTGAGCACAGTTTCCCACCAGTATTGGCAAGTTTGTATTTCCACGTTCCTCTACACATTCTCTTTTTTGACAAGTACTTTGAAATAGCAGAGGTGGATGGTGCCTCCTGCTTCTGCTTAGTTCAGAGCAAAGGTTTGCATATTCCAGCAAGAGGCTTATCTTTGAGGCTGACAGATACAGAGGCTGTGGTGGATGCTGTCCCATAGATCCATCCATGCCTAATGAGGGGGTGAGGACCAGACCTTTTGTTCTCTTGCAGAGGATTGTTGCCTCTTGGTGACAGCAGTGCTTGAGTAGACACCTGCCTGCCATCCTGGGCATGGCATTTTGAACATAACTTGCTGCAGCCATATTCTAAAGGATGGCATGGGAGCTTGGGCAGGTGTTACTGCCCATCAGCTGAGGTGCAGCATCTGACTGTCTGTGTGCTCCTGACTGACTGCACATACCATCTTTGTTGTGTTTGTGTAAACCTTGAGTTGCAGCAGAGACACTGGAATAAATGCAGGCTGATACTAGAGATAGAAGGGATCAGCACTTTCCCATATGGCTTTCATGGTCACATGCCTCATCTGTATCATTTCTACGCCTTCTTATGCATAAATATCGGTGTTGAGTGAAGAAGAGTGTGGATCAAAATGAGCACAAATGCTGGTGCCAATTAAAACTCTCATTGGAGATAAAGGGTGTTGGCAGTTCTCCCAAAAGTATCCTTTTCTCTGTTTTCATGGTTGTGTAGGGCTGCTAATTTCCCTGTGATGAGTCACTGAAAGAATTTATAGAGGTAAGAGGGATTTCATGCTCTAAATATAGCTTCAAGTCAGCCCACAAGGAGCAGCCACAGGAGCTGGCTGCTGAGCTAGTAAATACAATTCAGTGCTGCTCCCAGCTTCTCCTGACTGAAGGAGTTTGAAGGCAGGGAACGGAGAGTTAGAGGAGGAAAAGAGTCAGCAAGTGTAGGCTGGGGCCACCTGAGATCACAACATGGTGAAATAAATCACAAGTGCAGATGAAAGTGGGTGACAATGGGAGAAGACCTTTTTTGCAAACCTGTTCCCAGCTCCTCCTTCCAGCAATAATTAGATTCCAAAAGGCCTCACCTTTCTTGACTGTAGCTGTTACTTTCTGTAGTTCAGCTGGAAGAAAGGAATAAGGTGATTGCTTACCAGTTAACTCAGTACCTGCTTGGATCTTGGTTTTGGCAATCCAAAACTTTTCCCAAGTGTTTTATTTGCAATGATTTCATTGCAGCTGCTTGCTCACACCCCCTACATCGGAATGGGGGAGAGAATTGGAAGTGTAAAAGTGAGAAAACTTGTGGGTTGAGATAAAGGCAGTTTAACAGCTACAGCAAACCAAGGAATTCATTCCCCACTTCCCCGGGCAGGCAGGTGCTCAGCCATTCCCAGGACAGCAGGGCTCCATCACCTGTAACAGTGACTTGGGAAGACAAACACCATCACTCCAAATGTCCCCCCTTCCTCCTTGTCCCCAGATTTATATGCTGAGCATGGTGCCATATGGTCTGGGATGTGCCCTGGGTCAGTTGGGGTCAGCTGTCCTGGCTGTGTCCCCTCTCAGTTCCTTGTGCAGCCTCTTGCTGGTGGGGTGGGTGAGGAGCAGGACGGGCCTTGGCTCTGGGTAAGAACTGCACAGTGATAACGAAAACAGCCCTGAATGATAAACACTGTTCTCAGCACAAATCCAAATCACAGCCCCATACCAACTACTATGAAGATAACAAACTCTACCACAGCCAAAACCAGGACAACAAGACTACAGGTGATCTCAACACTTTTATTGCACCAGCTTTAATGGACTTTTCAAAGTTACCTTGAACTGAGTGCAGGAAAAAAATTGTCTGCTTGCTTTAGACTATCTGAAATCCATATGATGGCTTTAATAACCAATGTAGGAATCATTTAGGCAGAACTGGCTGTAAAATAAGCTAGAAATATTTCTGAGTTTAGGCAGACACTAAAAATCAATTTATAGGAGCATTTCTCAAAGCAGAAATTATCTACTTGTGAACAAACCCAAAAAATGCACAAAACTTTATTGCCAATAGGAAAAACGAAACTGTACATTAAAGTAGTACTTTATTCTTCATTAATTCTGCTGCATTTTTATCCCTTCCCTGTGACTGTGCCAGGCCAGGCCAGGACTGGGCACAGGCAGCTCCTCTCCCTCCACTTGCATAGCTGAGCTCACTTTCCCACGTAGGAGTGTTGCTGTGATAACGTGAAGTCTGTGAGCCAGAACAGACAATTACATGGCTATTTGCACACATCAGCTCCCTCCACATCATTTTTGCTATGTGACCACTGGAGGGAGGATGCTTTGAACTACTTAGTAAAGTACCTGATGTGGGGGACAAAGCCAAACAACTGTTTTTCTCCCATTCTCCTATCCCTGGTGGTGTTAGCTGTGATGTGTAAGCTGTCTACGGCTTTGGTGGTACTTATTTTGGTTTTCTTAATCAATTTGCTTACCTTTTGGCTGCTTAACCACATCTGTCTCAGTGCTTCTCCAAAGAAGTTACCTCCAGACTGTTCTTTGTTTGCTGTTCAAGGTCTCTGGGCTCCCGTGCCTGTCAAGAGTGTGATGGTTGTCCCCAGCTGTTTGGGTTGCAGGGTGTTTAGCCTCAGCCCTTCCCAGGACCAAGTCCATCTGCTGGCAGCGTGCCTGGTAGGTGGCTCTACTGATAACATTGCGGTGTCCATCAGACTGGCATGAATTAGAAGGCTCCTTTTGTAAGATTTTATCAATGTTCTTCAGCAAAGTTGCTGGGCTAGCACTTTTTTTTTTCTCTGAGATCTCAGAAAAGACCCATTTGATGCTGAAAGATCCTGAGGTGTGAGCTCTGGTAAGAACAACACTTGCTCTGCTTTCACTAACCCCTTCCCTGAGATGTGGCTTGCTTTAGACACAAAGCCTGAGCCTACTCAGTGCTTGCAGAACAAATGAAACCAAGGACTCATTGTTTATTTTCAGATGAAGCAAAGTAGCTCAAATGAGAGAACCTAGCAAGGTGTGAATGCAGGGGGAAAAGTATTTTATTCCCAAGTTTATTTTTCAGGCAGTTTTGGTGTTGGCACAAAGACAATGATGGAAACATAGGCGGGGATGTGGGGGTAAGTCACTGGGGTTCCTGTTCCAGCAGTGAGGGCAGCCAAGGTTAGCTGAAACCAATGTCAAAGCTCAAAGTGGGAAGCCTGCCAAGTCTGTTCTTCATTGTCCATGCTGCTCATTTCTGCCCTGGATCCCCTGGCACTGGCAGAGATGTTGGGAGGCTGTGCAGGGCAGGACTGTGCTAAGAGCCTAATGAAAACCAGTCTGCAGTAAAAACCAGTTTTGATCTAAAGCAACCCTTCAGTGCTGCTGTTCTCAGAGTGTAGGTTGGAAGGACAGGAGTAGAGAGGAACCAGCTCTTTCCTTTAAGTGCTGCTTTATGTCAGCTTAGGCCATTCATGAAACTACAGTGTAGGCAAATGCACATGGCTGTGGTGGGAGCTGCCCTGCAGGCTGCCAGCACAGGACAGGGACCAGGGAAATGTGCAAGAAATGTTATCTTTGAGGGCATTGGGGAGGCCTGTGGTGGCCTTTGGAAGTGTGCTGCTAGTGCTCCAGTGTGTGCATGGGCTGGAAATGTAACCTTTGATCCAGCATTAATAGACTCATTTGCTGCATGTGAAGTCTCCAAGTACCCCACTCATGACATGGGCACACAGCAGCATGTGAAGTCCTCAAGCTGGAAGATTTGAGGGCTGGCCTGTAACTGCAGAGCAGGGCCGGGAAGAACTGTGGTCGTACTTGATGTTTATGGCTGAAAACTCAAATAAAGAAGAGGAAATGCATCTCTCTAATTACATAATTACTTTTCATGACACACTTGCATGTTAAAATGGGCACACAAATTTCTAGGAGTCATGGTTTTATTTTAAGAACAATTTAGAGCAAGAGAAAAAGGCTAAATCCCTTGAATTTGATAAAACTGCCAGGGAAGCTGCTTTGTTTTTAGTACATTCTGGCTTCTGTTTACTTGGATTTTCCATGTATGGTTTAGGGAGTATGCTCAGAGTGTGGATCATAAAAGCAAAGGTCATGGTTATCATCCTTCCGTGAGAGGACTCTTCCCACCCTCTGCAGGTTTGCTGTGTTGCACAAATGCTGTGTTAGGCTGTGTTTGCTCTTAGTGTGGAACAACTTGTTACTTTCTGGGAAATCAAAGAGCTGTTCTGCTTCCATGAAAGCACAGGACCTGACTGTGTGCAGGGGTCAGTGTTCAGGAGAATGGCAGGTCCCTGCAAGTCCTTACAAGCAGATTCTTTCCTTGTGTCATTCTGGTCTTGTGTGCTGTGGCTTCGGAAGGCCCGTGCAGCCTCCTGGCAGCATTGTCCCAGTCCACCCATGCAGCATCACTGCATTCAGCATGAACTGCAGGGCAGAAGCAGTTTTATACTCTACTTTAAAACACTTTATTATTTAGTTGCCTTTTAATTCTTATTTCTCAGACTCAAGCTGGCTGAAGCCTCTTCCCTGGGCTAGAAGAATCTTGCTGTGTACCTGTGGCTTTCACCATCTTCCTCCTTCTCCCCTCCCTGGCAGTCCTCAGCAGAGGACTGGCTTTCCCTGTCACACCAGAACCAAATGTCAGCTCTTGGGAAAAGGCATCCTGAGGGTTGTGCAGGCAATGAACAAAGCCTGAGTGATTAGACTGGCTGCTTTTGACTTCCAGATGGATTCTAATTTGCCTTCTTAACCTTGCCCTCAGCAGCTCCCTTGTCATTTCCTCGAGCTAAGCAGTGCCAGAGGAGCTGCTGCCACTCTGACATGCTATTGCTTCCCCTGCCTTCCTGAGAGAGGAGGAAAAATAGGGACAAGGAGGTCCATTAATTTTGCCCAAATGCTCAATGACAGTCCTGTTACTTCTCCAACTTTCTATCCTCTTATTTTCATTTTGTATCAACCACCTGGTATGTTTCCCTTGTAGGGACCAGTGTGGAGGCCTGGATGCTCTCAGAAAGATGTTGCAAATCATTGTGGGGGGCAGGTGCATCCCCATTAGGTCCTTCTAACCAATCCTCTGCATGTAACTACTAAAAACTTTAAATAATTGCAAATACTGCAACTCAATGCTTACTTTTCCTTTCAAGTTTTCCACCTAATTTTACATCCAAGTCCTGAATTAAGTCCCCTTTAGTGGATTGTATCCAGATAGTGCTGTTATGATGTTGTCATTTTTTCTCTCTAAATCAAATTACTTAAAAATGGTGGACTGTTGCCTGAACACAAATATTTTGAAGTTACTTTGGGAAAAAATATTTT
This sequence comes from Certhia americana, assembly GCA_018697195.1. Classification (NCBI taxonomy): domain Eukaryota; kingdom Metazoa; phylum Chordata; class Aves; order Passeriformes; family Certhiidae; genus Certhia; species Certhia americana. The sequence goes on from CM031880.1 coordinate 14,038,688, forward strand.
TTTTTGGCAGCAACACTTCCCATAGATAATATTTTCTTTTCTCCCAAGTAAAGTCACTTTTCATGGCCCACACAGAGTAACTGTAACAGGTCAAAATAAATATTGTCTGTAGTCCAAGGTATAATTACTAAAAAATAATCAAGTGATGGCTGGAATATTTTTGTGCTGATGACTGGGATTTTTTTTTTTAATTGCTCCTGTTGTGTTTAGAAAGCTGCAACAATGAGTTATACTAAAAATATTCAAGGTCAGTTTGGATCAGGCTCTGAAATGTTCTAATTGAAGATGTCCCTGCTCTTTGCAGAGGTGTTGGACTGGGGGCTTCAAAGTTATGTTCCAACCCAAACCATTCTGATTCTGTGATCCACACTGGACTGGGTAAAAGACAGGTGGTGCAAGTGGCAGTATTTATTTCAGAAATTGAACCAGATGGTTTTCCCAAGACTGAAATTTACTTAGGAACAGATAATTTTTATTTTTTCCCTCTAATTCTTTGGTAAATATATCATCATGTTTATTATTTTCCTTATAGTCTGCTCTTTGGGGGAGACAAAGAATTTAGCAGCAGATCTCAATTTTAATGTATGTGAATCAATTCAGCTTAGAAAAATTCCCTTTTGCTAAATGAGTCTGTAATGTTTGTCTCCTGAGAGATTTGCTCATGTAATTTCATTAGTAAAAAATTTCATGGAGAGCCAAGCTAAGGCAAATTTAAAAAAAAAAAAAAAAAAAAACAAAACCAAAAAAAAAACTTGCTGTCTTAGTTTAACACAGTTCGTGTGTCCATATTTTTAAGTCATATTTTCAATGTCTGAGGCAGTTTCAAATGTGGGGACTGTTTCCCAGGAGTGCCAAGCTAGTACTCCCGCAGCTAAAAACATGTTGCCATTAGGCAGGTCAGATCCAGGACCTCAAATTGACTTGGGTGCCAGCAAAGCACATACCTGCTTTTGAGAATCAGAGCAATATTTCAGTAATCACACAGGTCTTTAAATTGAGTGGATTGGTTGAGCAGTAGGTGCCTAGTTCCTGGAAGCCTCTAGGAGAAGAAGAAAAAGCCTGAGCTCCTGGCTTGGCTCTCTGCCCCTGGAGGTGTCTGGGTAGTGGCCCTTTTTAACAGGTACAGTGTGTCACAGGCTGGGACCTGGCTCCCCTCAGCACTACAACAGCTGTGCCCAGGTGGTCTGTCAGCAGAGGCAGCAGCATCTCTGGGGTTTGGGGGGCAGGGAGCTGGGGAGGATGGACCCCTCGCTAGGCTGAGAGACTTACACTGTGCCACATATGGCTGGTCACATCAGCAAGGCAAGGACTTGGGTAAGGAGCATGAAATAGAGATGATAAACTATCAATTGTCATTATTCTTAACTCAAATTGTGAAGGGGCTCTCCCTTCATCTTCCCTGTCATGAGAAAGGCTTCACAACCTCTCTTCAATTCACAGTATTTAGTGATGAATTAAAAATGTAAATGGAAAGAATTTGCTGAGGCTCTCAAGAAGATAAATGATTGTTTCATGTGTTAGCTCTTCTCTTTTAGCTATACTCTCCCTTTTATTGCTACTTACTGCTGGAGTGAGGTAGGTTAGGAAATCCCACAGCTGGAGGGGAGACCTCAGGTATGGTCACAGGTGTGGTGTCACAGCGTGTGGACCCTGGGCAGCTGGCACAACTTTGGGTTTTGATGTATGCAACTACAGAGCTGTTTCCTTCCCTCTTTTAATCTGGGTAATTTTCTCAGCTCTCTGTTCTTTGTATACAAAGATATTTTTGGAATTAAGTTCATGAAATGTTTTTCCCTTGGTGATTGATAGATACATGTCACAAGCTTCTGAGCAAATAAATTCCCCCCTCCTGCTTTCCCTGCTCAGCAGTCACCCAGAGGACTCATTCTGCTGCATTAATCTGTATGCAAGCAATCAGGTTGGTAATCTGTGCCAATAAAGGGATTTATGGTCTCTCAGAGCAGAGAGGCTACATTCAATCTTGCTGACAGCACTAGGGTATGCCCCATTTAGTTGTTGGAAGACAGTAGGGTGTTTTTTCCTTGCTGACTTTAAAGTGATTTCTGTCACTTAAAGGACATGAGTGTGAGGAGGACTAAGGATTTTTAAAGCCTTTCGTACAGAATCTGTTTTGAAGTGCAGGTGTCTCTAACACCTGCATGAAACTAATAACAGTAGTCCTTTACATCCCTGAAACTAAGGTTAAATTATGATCTGATGACTGTACTTGCTGTGCTTGTCTATTCTCTTTTGGCCTATACCTGTTACACCTTGTTCTCACGGTTGTCTCTGCCATTATGAAATCAAACCCTACATTATGTAGGTTCCCCAGCCTGGTTTCAGTCATGTCCTTCACTGTTTCAACCTTCCAGCTTTTTTGGGGGTTTTTTAATTGCAATTATTATTTATTTATTTTAATTATTCCATTACTTGGTCACAAATATACAAGGAGACACAGATTGTTTCTGAAGGATGAATGGAAGGTAACTGAGCAAAGTAAGGCTCACATCAGGTGCCCTACTGTTGTGTGGAGGGGTCTGCACTGCTACAGCATAACTGCTAGGCTGGAAGTACCCAAAAGGGAGAAAGATTTGAGACAGAACCTTCTTAGACTCAGCTTCAGCCACCTATGGTGACTCCTTGTCCAGCTTTAGGCTTAAATAATTCCCCATATTTCACAGAGGGAGCTCATCTGCTCAGTCTGGATGTGAAGGGATTCCTTTAGGCCCTGCAGTGTTTGCTGCTGAGTTGGTTCTCCAAGAAGCCCAGACCCCATTTATTTTTAGGATATGGACAAAGAACCTCTTCTCTTAATGCTATGTCCAAAGATGTGGTTTCTGGTTTTTTTGGCTGCCCTGGAAATATAATTCTGCCTGAAGTACAAGCTTGCACATGAAATATTTTATTTCTTCACATTTGTTAAACTGGTATTTAAGCTGTAAAAACTCTGCCTATAGCTATTTCAGGTTCATTAGGTCTGGGATGTGACTTTCAGCTACCTTAGTGTTGGATTAAGTATTGACCTGCTGTGATTGTTGCACTAAGGCCAGGTTACACTAGTTTATTATTTGGAAGAAACTGGGAAAGTCTCTCTATGTACTCTGGCAGATCCCACGAGGAGATAGTAGGGTGGTCAAGACTGAAGAGATGTCCCAGTTCAATGGGGTCAGGAGCACAATCTACATAACACGTGTGTCACTGGGGGCAGCTTCCATCAACAGTGGACTTAGCAAGTGTGGAGTGACATTGTGTCTTGCAAATCTAAATTTAATCCAGGTGACTTTTAGGTAACATTTAAATGAAAACAGTTTACTGCTTTTAAGAGATTGAAGGTATCAGAATGCTCTTAGAGTGACCAAATTGTCTAGAAAGGGGGGAAAGGCTGTGTCTGAGAAGGACAAGTCAAAGTAGAAAGGGTGGGTAAAGTTATTTCATTTTCCTGTCAGCAGCAGGGATGTTGGAGTCCAGCCTCATGGGAGACTCTTGTAGAGATCTGTTATTCCATGCAATTTAATCTGTAACCATTTGTCCAACACACATAAATCCTAACATCCCCTTATACTCCACTACTGGAGTACCTGCTTCACAGACTCCTTGGTGTGACAACACAACTGAACTGAGCAACAAGAACCAAATCTCCAGAATTTCCTTGACATCATCCCTCCGTGCTTCATCTTGTGCAGGACGTAGCTCCTGCAAGCTTTACCTCCTCCTTCAGCACACAATCACTCCTTTCTCACTTTGACCTTTTTATTAAAACTACCGGGAAGCTCCAAGGCTCTGGCTGGGATGGAGCCCTCCCATGTCTGTAAACACTTTAAGAAAAATGAAATGCAAAGGTTAGCAAGAGACTTGCAGAGACTTCCTTAAACAGATAGCCATGTCATAGTTTCTTATTAAATAAACAGAGCTAGTCTGGAAATCAGCCAAGGGGCAAAGAGGTGTTGACATTCTCGTTTCCATTGCTGCAATTCAAGTTGTTTAAACTGTTTCTTACCACTGAAAAAATAAGATTGTGTGCTTTTTGAGCATTAGTGACAGCACAGTGTTATTAGGTGGACTTTCTGTCCGAGCGTTTCCTGGGTGTGAGTGTTCTTCCAGACCTGAGCCTTCCATGTAGGAAACAGATGAGGGAAGAGATTCCCCATGCAGTAGTAATTCAACAGGAATGAAAGTTCTGGAAGATGTCTGACAAAGCCAAGGATCTCAAAGCAGTTGAGCTACCTCTAGGAAGAGGAATGAAAACAGAACTTGCTAGTACAGGGAGCATATAAACCCAGGGCAGACAGACTAACTGGGACAACAGCTTCATCACTGGAGTGAGGAGAGATGTCTATTGAAAATAAAATAAGCCACTGCAGAGAGGCAGAGGTGTTTCTAATTGCCCAAAGCTAAGGCTGTGATTAACACCACATTCATTTTATTTGAATTTTATTCTATTCTTTTGAAGCTTTATGGAGAAGAAAAACTTCTGGGATCAGAATGAGCAGATTTTCAGTACCATGCTCAGTTGAATGGATGCATAAATCCCATTAGCAGTAACAGAAATCAGTTGTCTAACCCAAGTAATTGAAATTGCATGCTGAATTTGCTTTCTTCCACAGTAGTGGGTCTGATCCTGCCTTTTGGGTTGCTGTTGGTAAATAAAGTGTGTTTTGTTGCTACCAGAACTATGCACAAAGGAAATGTCATCTTCCAAATTTGAAGGTGTAGTGCAAAGTCTGCAGCTGCAAAGTCATCAAGGCCTTTTGGAAAAAATTTTTTGCCTGAGGAAGGTGGGGATGGGGGGATGCTGCCATAAGGGAGGTGCCAGGCTGTGTATGGGCAGGTGTGTGTGGAGCATCAGTTGGTGTCCAAGGGGCTGTGTTTACATGGCTCATCTTTGTCTCTTGCTGAGGCAGGATTACGTGTTTCCCTGTGTTTTCTAAAAAACTACTATTGTGCTGTCCTGCTATGATTAAGGACATGAGCCTCCGGGCTAGGCATAAAATTGTTCCAGGCCAAGAATTGCTACTTTAAAAAAAAATTTAACTAGGTTTAACCAGCCACCTTCTTCTGGTAACACTAGTTCTTCCTTGAAGACTACTTTGAATTTGCTCTCAGCTTCCAGTGGGATTTTAATGTAGGCTAGGCTTATGTGAGTAAAGGAGGAAAACTGTGAGAGATCAGCAGAGCCTTTACTGACCCAATATTTTCCCCAGGGAAACTGAGGAGCAGAGGAGTCTTCCAGTAGGTTACAGGCTTTGAGAACCTTTGAGTCATTTTTGCTCAGTAATTTGCACCTGCACCTAGCCCCTGGAGTGCCAGGGGGAAGGATACCCATCTTTTCAGGAGAGATGCACAAACAGGAGAGTCAGTAAAATACATGGTGTTGATGCCCCAGGATTGGACAATGCTAATTTGTCACAACTTCTGCTGGGTGAATAAATCATTAATGTGTCTTTTTTTTCCGAAAGCTGAAAGGATGGTGTGTCATGCGGCTCTGGCAGTCTGGAGGCATGTTCAGTTCTGTCCATCAGCCCTTCTGCAAATGAGAAGGAGCAATGTTGATTAGGACAGGCTTATTATTCCTGCTGTGTTAACACTCACATGAATAACAAATATAATCGTAGTGGATCAAGAAATTACTGCACTGTGAAAGCTGCAGTTCAGACATTTGGGTATGGCTGGGAAATTTTTAACTTTTTTTTCTAGTTTATAAACCTGGAAATGAGACTTTAGTAGGAGTATGTGTAGAAGATAACCTTTGTCAGATCATATTCTGCAGAAGCATGTAGTGCAAGATCACGTTTTGCAAGCTGGAAGGAAGTCAGTGTTAGTGATCCAGACATGGATCCAGACATCATGAAACAACCACCCAGATGACAATGTTGGTTAGGTGAAAGTAGAAAAGAGTCTGTGCTTTGAGTTTGTCCTGGGTTTGCAGAATTCAGTCACAGTTTGACTATGAGAACACAGGAAGGGCATGAAGTGCTGTATTATGACCAACTAGAAGGGTGACTGGTCCCAGAGGACCTTTCTATCTTCCTGTAAAAGGAAAGGAGGTATCCAAGTGGGCTTGGCAAGGAGAGAATCCATACAGCCCTTCATCCAACTTGTCTCCAGGAAGAGAAGCTGGTCAGGTAACACTCCACAGAAATTCCTCCACTGGCAACGCAGCTGGGAGAGACAGATGAATGTCCTTTTTCTGCAGAAGGACTGGATCAAGTATCAGGCTTTATAAACATGTTGTCTTACTTTCAGATCTAAGGTGATTCTTCAGCCCAGAGTTCACAGACCTAAGGAGGCTACTGCTACCTGCCAGCTGTTGGTGTCTCTGTGTATCTCCCTTACTGCTGGGAAATCAAGAGTGACTTGCCTGAACTTACCTTGCAGTGTGAGTGGGTTTATGATGTTACAATAGCTTCTTGTGGTTTATCAGTTAATGGTCTTTCAATTAACTTTGATCTACATTGATGTATTCATAGTGCTGACTTTAGACCATATTGTCCTGCAACAGCAGCAGGCATAAAGTCACTCACTTGAGTAAAAAAACATACAGAACCATTTTGAACCAACAGGGTCATCTCTTATCAGCCAGAGTTGAGAGTTTCAAAGCAGAGTTATCTTGATGGGACATTCAGTTATGTTATAATCTCAACCCTTTTGTGTTTGCATGGCATATTAGAATATCTGTGATTTTGCTTGGGTTCATGCAAGATTATAGTTTCATATCTATCTACTTATTCCAGCCATCTATTTTCTTCCAGTCCTCTGGAACACCCATAGCATTCCATTTGTCAGAAGCCAACACTAAATGATACTAGTGGGTGTCAGGGAAAATGGAATAAAATCTGTTGCCTGGTTGTTTCTGACTCCAGCCACGTTATTCTGCTGTGAGATCCAGAATTGATCAGATGCAGTAAAAAGACCTGTTTGCAAAGTCTTATTTTACAGACTCTTGTGCAAAGAGATCTTCACACGCTCATGGACTTCGCAGCTTTCTCTTGTTTTGGTGCATTAGTGATCAATGCCAATGTCAACTTTCTCAGGGTAGTTTTTCTTAAGCTTTTATTTTTCTGGCAACTCTAGCTTATCAACTTTATAAGCGTGCTTCTGTTCCAAGTTTGACACTTATTTTCCATGGTTGAATGTAATTTCTTCACAGCATCCTGTAGCTGAGTGTAGAAGATTTTTGGACCACTACTTTTAGGGAAGACTTTGACTCAGGTGTGGTAATTGAGGAGACTGTTACTGTCATTCTGTTGCCCACAGAGTTATTTAGGCTGAGATACTGGCAAATGTCTGACTATAACTAGATGTTAATAGGTCAGGAGTGAACTGCCTCCCTTGTGCAGACCCCTGGTAAAAGAAATAGCTGCTTTGGCCACACTAGTCAAGCTCTTCAGGAATCCCAGGCTGGCCTGTGTATACAGCTGTAAACAACAAAATATCTGTGTACGTCTAAGAGGCAAATGAGTTATTGCTTGACTCACCCCAAGCAGTCAAGACCTTCTGTGTCCTTAGCACAACAACTTGTTGTTGTTTTGATATAACAGCATTGAGGTTAGAGAATGTGCAGCAATGGGGAATGGCTGAACCCAAAGGACTCTCTGTACCCTACTAAAAATAGCTAATGAGCTATTCAAAACCCCTGTATTTTTGCAGTAGTGTTAGGGGAATGATAGGACAACTTGACCAAACATATTTAATATGTGGGTTTTGGGATGGTGCTGGAGGATAGAAGACATGTTTTTTTGGATTGTGGTGGATCCAAATGAACACTTGGCATGAGTAATCATGGGATCATAGAATGGCTTGTGTTTGAAGGGACCTTAAAAATCATAGTTCCACACTCCTTGCTATGGGCAGGGACACCTTCCATGAGACCAGTCGCACTCAGCAAAGCCAGGTTTCTCCAATTTAGAAACAAGGATGTTGTGCAGGACAGTGTCAAACAGTTTGCACAAGTCCAGGTAGATGTCAGCTGCTGTTCCTTTGTCCACCAATGCTGTAACCCCATCCTAGAAGGCCACCAAATTTGTCAGGCATGATATGCCACTAGTGATGCTGTGTTGGCTGTCACCAACCACCTCCATATTTTCTATATGCCTTAGCATAGAAAGGAGCATCTGCTCCATGATCTTGAGGCACACCAAGATGACACTGACTTGTTCCTGCAGTTCCCTGTGTCTTTTTTTTTTTTTTTACATTTTTAAAAATGGGGGGTTCTGTTTCGCCTTTTATAATGACTGGGAGCTTCAGTGGAGTGCCACACTTTCTCAAATATGATGGATAGTGGTTTAGTCACTCCCTCTGCCAGTTCCCTCAGAGCCTGTGAAAATGTTCTCAGCCAAATGAATGCAGAGGATAGGTTGTGTAATTACTTATCTCTAGGAGGGACAGAATTGGAGAATGAGTGTGACCTACAAATATGGAGGGAAAGATAATTTTGATATTAAAAGCTGAGAAATCAAACATCAAAATACAGAGCTAAGATAAAATTTAATTTTTCATTGCAGTACTTAGAACATCTTGGAGAGATTTGTCTTCATTTCTATATTCATTTAATAATTTGCATAGCACAACACAAGCTAGAGGTGTTTATGGAACCCTTAGATATAGTAAATTATAAGGCAATGACAATTTATCTTGATTAAAATGATATGAAGTCTAGGTACAAAAGATGAAACTTTACTTCTGGTAGTGTCCTTTAGTGTTCTGATTTGAATCAAGACATGTTGGCTGAAAAAAACAGCCCTGAATATTTCACAGGTCTGTAACACAATGTTGTGCTCCAGTCCCGTTTCTCCATGTGGCTTTCTATTTTAAACAAATAAGTTCCATGCAGGGTACTAAACATGTGTTGTATCACTGCACACTCAGGGAAATTGCCTCTGTATTTTCCTATGCATTAAAAGGAAGTTAATTGTATTGCCAGTTGCTTCATTTGATCTTTTTAAAGGATAAATACAGTCCATTGTGGTTCATGCTATAGAGTGAATCAGGATTTTTATGAATGTGAACAAGTTATCTTAGTCACTTAAGAATGAAGGTTAGCATTTCTTAAACCCATTGAAGAATATGGGTGTGTTTTCAAAGCTCAAAATTTAAAAGCTGCAATTGAAATATTGTCCTCTATGTAATTTTTAAAAATCTGTCATCCCCCCACTTCCTCAACTCTAAAAAGAATGAGAAAATAAAATAACAGAGCAGTAGTTCTTTTAGAATGAACCCTTGTCCCTAATGCAGGCAAGATTTAATGCTTATTGTTTCTTATGCCAACTTAATTCTTCTAACTTTTGGCATGTCCAGAGCGTGAAGTCAGTCCAGATTTCAAATGCTTTTTCATTTCCAAAAGGTTGTGTGATTTATATGTTCTGCAGCGATTAGCAGAGCTAGGCTCAGGTATGTGGAGAGGTAAAGTAAGGATACAGTCTCAGCAGACATCTGTTGCTCTAAGGTGACGTTACTTGTCCAGGTCAGGAGCTTAGGGGACCTGAAGCTGCTTGGTGCTCTTAATATAGGAGAAAATTTTGGAGTCTTAATGAAATGACTGTGAGAACTATACAGTTATGTGCAGGATTTCTTTTGTCATTTAAGCAGTGTCCTAGGTAGCTGCACATACAAATTACTTTGACTTCACTTCTCCACAATCCTGCCTACACACTTTATGTGGTGCATTGCTAGTAGGTGCTAATGGCACCATGTGAGAAGCCTTTGCAGGAATGGCTTATGAATACTGCAACTAAACAAAATGCCCCAAATTAATAACATTATTATTTTTTTGTAGAGGAGAGGCATTATAGCAAGCAGGTTCTTACAGATAATTTCCAGCTCTCTGCAGACACAGAATCACTGTTGTGGGTGTTCTCGTCTGAAGGTATTAAGTTCTGTTTCGGATTTGCTTTCTCCACAGAGTAAATCCCTTGTTTTAATCAAATTCCAAAAATGTCGAAATGTTTTGGGGAAAAAATGAATCTGAGAGTTTTTTAGTTAAGATTAAGAATAAACTTTTCAGGAGTGCCTAAAGGAAGATGCTGTGCATTTGATTTACAGAGGTGCTTAACTGGTTAAATCAGGGAGGGAGGATGAGAGTTACGGAAATGCAAGCATACTTCGGTCTCCTGGCAGTCACACTTGCTAGGATTTTTGACTTTTTCCTGTCATTCTTACTAAGCACTGCTACAACCCTTGAGGGACTGAAGTACTTTCTGCATAAGCAGCCCAAAGCTACACAGGCACAGTAACAAATTTAGCCAGATAGGCAGCTACTCCTGAGAACAGCCTCCTACAGCTTGTCTCAGCAGTAGTATTTGCTAAGGGATCTTGGTGGGTGAAGTTCACAGGCATAGTCCTACACTTTGTGTAGCTTGGATTCTGCTCAGATGGCTTTCTTCTGATTGTTTGTTTCTTTGGAATCGTGTCAGGTTTTGTTTTTCACTCTGCAGACAGCTCCATGTGCTGTGGGAAATCACTGTGTAAAGATGCTACTGCAAAGCCAAGTGCAGTAGTTCCTACAGTTGTTTCTCACTTGAGTAATGCTTTCAATGCCCTTAAAAGCATTGATGTTCCACACCGACACTTTATATAGGTGTCCTGAATTGTCTGGTGGGAGGTAATTTCGCCCACTAGATAGTACTTCGTGTTTAAAAGTGCTGATCTCTAAAACGCTGCCTACTAAGCAAGTGAGCAGGAGTGGAGAGCTGCTTGAGATTGCAAGGTATATCCATGCCATCTACAGGTAGAAGAATAAAGCTGGGGATGTGCAATTTTGGCATCTCCAATGCTGTCCAGGTCTGCTCTCAGATCCTGCTACGGTGGCAATCAGCTCTGCTGTGCAGGGAAAGGCAAGGGCAGTGCTCTGGGGACAGACCCCCATCCATCCTTCTCTGGCAGGGTTGGTAGTGGCAGCAGGGAACCAGCAGTTTTGTGGTATATGGCTGAGACTCATGTGTAAGTGAGAGCAGCTGTGACATTTGTGTCCCTCTGTCGCCTTGGCAGTGAGCAGTGCCCAGTTGTGGGTGCTGTGGTGTTCCTCTATGGTACAGAAGAGCTTGGAGAAAGCCATCCCCAAACAGGCTGCTGAAAGAGGATCTCATAAAATCCCTGTGGTCAAGGGGACAATGTGGAGGTGTTTTATCGGTAGGGAAGGGGCAGGGGGAAGTCAGTGGAGCCCAACAGTTTGTCAGGGAAGAGAGAACTTTTGAATTGACTGTCAAACCATAATCTTGGAAACCTGAGGAGAGGAGGCATTGGTATGTATGGCAGCACATATAGGTATCAATCTTCCCTGGCTACACAGCAACATGATTACTTCTGGAATAATATTAATTACTTGGAAGTGCAGAAAGCTGATTTGGCCTGTTTCAAATGAAGGGAGGAAGTGGGATGCACCTCCCCTCCCCTCATTTATCCAAGCTGTTTCATTTAAATACGTTGTTTACAGCTATTTTTTAATTTGGGGCAATTTAAACCTGTACCTCTATTTTGAAACATTTGCTTTCACTTTGTTATGGCCTATTCCAAAATAAGGTCAAACTGAGGACAAATACCACCTCAGCCATTTTCTTTCCATGTTTCTTAATGTTTTTGTGATTTCCTTCATCTTATCCTAGGAGATCCTAGCAAAAGGTATGGAGTGGTCAATAGGAAATACTACTAAATAACTTAAAATTTATCAGAAAAAAAAATGTATGTTATCAGGAAAATTTTACTTAGGAACACTTTAGTATCTGCAAAACTTTTGGAACCAGTCAGCAGTCCTGCACATCCCGTGATGGGACCTCATCTCCTGACCAGCACTAGTGCTACTGATGGAGCACCTGAGCTGTTCATCTGTCCCCCTTTGCATGGAGTTGACATGGCAGCCAGTGCCAGTAGTTTTGGCTGATCCACAGCTGTTGGGTTTAGCTTTGTTGTTTGTTTTTTTTGTCACCCTACTTGTTCTGCTCCAGATAGACTACAGCAGTTCTTTTGAAAGGGAAGATGCACTGAGCTGTTGAAAAGCTTTGGTCAGACAAGATTAGAGATGTAATATACAGTGACTGTGTGACACGAGATTTCTACTGTTGTCATTCTGCTTGAGGACTGTTTTTTGCTACTGGAATGCAACTATTGATGAGCATGTTCTCTGCTCTCTTCACTTCAGTTGTGCAATCTCTTCTCAGTTTTGGAGCACCTCTGTTTTCCTGTGTAATGGCAAGGGCCATGTGAATGAGGTACATTTTGTAAATGAGATTATGTCAAAACACTGCCATGACCATAATCTCACAGTCTCAACTTCTTTGCACAACTTATCCTAATGGCATCTACTGTTATCTGGGAGGAGAAACAACCTTCGCTTACAGCTCAATTTATATTAATTGCATTTCCTTCTTACGTGCCTAGACCAAACTTTTGATGCTTGCTTTGCAGGAGTTTAGGGAAGGCAATCAGCAATTGCCTGTTGTACTGCACATTTCAAACAATTAATATGACATTTTCTGAATTAAAAATAACTAGTAGCATAAATGATCAAAGTGGTTTGTCAAAGAAGAAACATCTGCTCTGACTGAAAACCTTTGAAGGCACTAGCTCATTAACACCCATTAAATTGATGATTTGTGGGGCTGCGCTGGAGAGCAGGCTTAGTGGGCGTTCTCCAAACACCTTGGAGTATGTAAATTTTGCTCCTGAGATGCTGACAGTCAGTTAAAAAGCCCTTTGGTGTATCTTACCTTCTTTATCCCCATATGTTCTGCTTTTGGAAGTGCAGCACTTTGGCTGGAGGCTCCAGGGTGTACAGGTACAGTGTCCAGAGAGGATGTGAGTGTGTGAACATGGGCTGACTCTGACACTCCAGCTATGGGCTCTAATAGGCAACTTCTGGTTATTCAAGCACATCTTCAGTTGCCTTCCCAGTTGCTGATGGAAAGAAGAGGTGAATGGCTGGAGACAGCAACTGTCAGTGACAGAAGGATTTAGCAGAAGACCTCAGGCAGCCAGCAAGTACTTGGTGTAGAAAGCAATAGAAAACCAGAGTTTTAGCCATTACGTTCTAGGTATGTTGTGCCATTAAGACATTTTTATTCTATCTGCTCAGCTCTATCTCCACTGCATAAAAATTCCTAACAGCCCTTTTAAATTTAGGCAAATTAAGAGCACACACTGAACTACTTGTTATTAATATCTCAGCACTATTTTCTAATTCCCAATTCATACTTGAAATGGATTAAAACTGCTAATCCCTGACAAGGCAGCAAAATTCGATGTTAATTTATTGATGTCCTCTTTTAAGAAACTTTGTGTTTCTTGTCTATAAATTAAATTTAAGCAGATCGTTCAAGGCTCTTTCCAAGTTAGAGAGTAGAGAGTGGAGCTCTGTGTGCTGACACACCACATCCTTGAGTTTAGCCTGCAGCGTAGCTGGGAGGGGCTGTCTTTGTTCCTAAAAGGATGTGTTTGTGCCTTGTTAGCCATCTCCTAAGGCTGACTGTGCCCATGGCTTCTCCAGCTCATACAGAAGTTGCCTAGGCTCACCTTGGAGAGGGCTTTGACCTCTTCTCTTCCACTGAGCTTTTGTTCCCGTCCTTAGCTCAGGCTCTGCTCTGTACCGTGGGTATTTTTAATGAGCTGTCCCAGGTGTGGGATGTCACTGCTGAGCCTGAAAGAGGCTCTGTTGTTCTGCTGGGAATTGTTTTGAGTCCTTGCATATTTTTCATTACCTTGCAGCTTAATTTCAATCTTACCCTTGTACATTTGTTAGTAACATGCTCCTTTATCAAAGGAAGTGGATTTTTTTTCAGAATATTGCAATTATGTGGCAATTGTTGCTTTCCTTGGTTGTTCTCTTGTCTGGGAAGGAGTAAACACTGGAAGCTTAGAAAAAACCTGCCATAGGAATCTGTTCTCTGTGCCTTTCTTAAAACTGAGCAGAGCTGTCCTTTGCTGAAACCAGCCTTTTCCAACCACAAGGGCACTTCTACAACTGGAAAACTCTCTGGGAAAGGCAACAGGAATAGCTTGTACATCCATGCTGACTGCTGGGGTGGGCAGTCACAGGAGAAGGAATCTTGTTAGTGCTGGAGTGGCAGTCATTGGAATTTCAAGTAAAACAGGTTTCCTATAACATCATCTTGACCATGGATGATGTTACAATGAACCCTGCATGGGCATTAAGGCATCAGTATAAGTTCCTTTGGGTGGTTTAATTTCTTGTCAGACACAGTTTTGAGGGTTTGACATTTCTGCCTTCTGTAAGGTCAACAACATGAAATTTTTGAAGTCATTTCATGCCATCACTGCCTCCTTCTTCTCTGTCACCCCAAAATTTTTTGTTCAGAAATGTAAAAAAAGAGTTGTTGGTTTTAAAAACACCTTATAATTTGACAAATAAGTTTAAATTAAAGTTTTTCTGAAGAATATTTTTTTAAATGGCAATTATCACCTCAGACATTTCTGGGAAACTGGCAACAAGTTTTATCCAGTCTAAATGACTTTGCAATTAAAAAAGGCAAATTGCTAATGAACCCAAACAAAAGTTTCTGACAAACTGACTGCAGTAATATTCTTGCTAGCTCTGAAAAAAAGCTCTTTATTTAAGACAACCTGTGATTCCTGGTACCACAACAGAAGCAGTGTTTTGATGCAGAAGTTTTTTTAAAACCAAGAAAGGGATGCAGGTGGAAAGGGACGGGCACTGTGCATCAGAAGGAGATGCCCGGGCTCCTTCCCAGTCACTGTGGAGGGAACGAGTGGGTCTCATTCTCCAGCACTGCTTGGCTGTGCTCTGGGTTCTGCTGCCTGGACACATCTCTGATCTTGTTACAACAGGTATTTCCTGTATGTTTTTGCACAAAAAGCAGTGTTTGTCCATCTGGTTCCTCAGTGCTGGTTCAGGATTATCAGTGTGCTTTAGGAAAAAGTTTTTAAAACTCAGGTTTCTGTTTCCTTCTGTCTATCTGAAGATACCCACAGAGGAAGGAGAGTGCACATATGTGCCTATGAACAAATACCAGCCTGTGTTTCTGTCCCTTTATCACACCTTCTGTGCCACTGCTGTGAAGAACTTCTGCCTTGCTGTCCTTCAAGGGCTCTCAATTACTACAATAAAGTTTTGGAAGTTCGGGGGAGAGTGAAACTTCTAATTCCCAATTACTGAGGCTGGGTTGATGAGGTTGGTAACTGGTGGCAGTAATGCTTGCACAGGGCTCTTCTGGTGATGGATGGGAGTTCCTGGCAGTCATTTTTCACCCTGAGTTCAAACACTTTCCCACCTGTATCGAACACAGAGTGAGCTCAGTGGAGTTTCCTGGAATGCATTGTCCTCTCCCCAGACAACAGCTCTTAAGTGGAAAAAGCAAATGGTATCTGAGCCTGAATGTGGCTGGGGTGGGAGTGAGTGTTGAGAAGTGATTCCTGTCAGGATCCTTAGCCTGGAAAGTTAAATGCACACTAAATTGTCTCAATATAGTGTTTGTTTCACTGCTAGTAAAGCTGCATGCCAGTAAAAGGACAAGACTGGATCTGCCTGGCATTTGAGGCAGGTTTTCACAGTAGGCAGAGCTGGCTCCCATTTACACTGCTGAAAATTCTCTGACAAAAAGCCACTGGCTAAGACATGTAATGTTAATTACAGATAATGTTGACTGAAATACCTGGAGGAGCCAGGCAATAGCTGCAGTCTGTAGAATCTAAAGGGACTTGTTCTGAGTAGCACTAATTTTTAATGCTTTAATCAGAATAAAATCCCTCTACAAAGTCTTAAGGGGAGTAGGAGTAGTCTCTTTAATTTTTTGAATATGACCTGAAGGAGAAAGCAATAATTTCAGCAATCTCTAGTGATGATGAAGTTCTTAACTGGACAACAGGAAAAAGAATCCTCTCAGTTTTACCCAAGACATTTAAAATTCAGCTGAAGGCATACAGAGAGCACCAATTCCATAATCTTTATAAGCCATTCTGCAAGATTTAAATCTCTTGTATGCTCTTTTTCTTCTTTTTTTTTTTTTTTCTTCTTTCCTAAGTGAGACTTTATACTGACCTGATAGACACTTGCCTGCTAAAGCTGAAGAGGTTTTGCCTAGGAAGAGGCAGGTTTCTCCCCTCCCCTGCTGCTATACTTGTGTAGCCAGTGCTGGGGTGAGCTGTGTAGGGAGTACATGCACAGCATGGGATGGGAGCAGTGAGAGGGGAGTTCTGCACCCCCAGCAGCTCCTCATCCTGCTCTGATAAAATCCTTCCTCGCCAGAACACAATGGTGCATTAATAACCTTTCAAAACCCAGAGCTGTATTCTACAGGTATGCAAGGCATATGGCTTCTCCCCTATTAGCAATGCAAATTTAATCAGCTGGAATAATATTCAAAGGGTTGGCTCAGCACGACCCAGCAGCCAACAAGTAGTTGTCACTTTTCCCTGCTTTTGACAAACATAAGAAAGATCTTTGATTAAAACTTCAATTCTCCTTAAAACCAATATCCCTTTGAATGAAAGGAAGCAACATCCTCTAGAAGTTCTATTGTATTTCTGCTGTCACTTCCTAAGAAAACTGCTTTTTATGTCCAGATTTCAGCAACATCAGAGAGAAAAATCTGCTACTTTGCAGTTGAAAAGCAATCCCTATCACCAAACGTGCTGGAATTCAGCAAAGTGACAAAGTTCAAGTTGATCTGCATATTTTCCCATGTGAGACTTTTACTGCATTTCAATTTAATTTCATAGCATGACACTGTTGTTCCCTGGCTCTTGCTAACAGCCTCAATATGCTGGATGTCTTCTTCTTTGACAAGCAGTGTCAGGTCACTGAGTTTACAGACTTCACTGCAGAGCAGAAGTCTGAAGTGTTTCAGTGCCCTCCTGGCTGCAGCAGCACAACCTTGTTAGCCATGGTGGTACTTCTTGGAGGCAGCAGCGTAGTCACCTTTTATTTATGTCACAACACAGGTACCACAACCCAACAGGATTCCCTTTGCTGACCCCCTCACAGCTTAGCAGAGTGACACGATGCTGGAAGGGGATGTCTTTGTTCCTCTGGGTGTTTTGGGGGCTTTCCAGTGCTTCTGAGCTACCCAGTGCCACCCAGGGGACTGGCACTGACCAACCATGTGTAAGTAATGAACTTGGTCTTTTTCTTCTGGCTGACACCAGGTTTGGCCTGATAGCCCTTCACTAGAGCTCATTGATGTTGGTGAAGGCAAGATGTGGTCCTTGCCTACAAAATAGCTGTATCCACATCCCGTGGTAGGAAAAACTGCCTCTCTTTTGTGTTTGCCTATACAATACACATGGTGCTGCACCCCAGGGTGGCCTCTTATCATCTGTGCAGTCAGAGGTAACATTACAGTGTCATATAATCAAGTAACTGTGGGAGGGCTGGAAGACTTCTCTTAGAATCTCAGATAATTGTGGTCACTTAATTTTTCATTCACTTAGTAAAAGAAAATATAAAATTCCCATGGCAAATAATTATGGTAGTAGTTTTCTCGTATTCGGGTTCATTAAATGCTGATTGGCAATGGTTTGCTAATGACTTTCTTATTTGAAAGAATGCCATCATTTACAGGACTAGAAAAAGTCTTTTCACTGAAACCACTTTATTTAGAAGGGCCCTGCTTGACATATGCATTTGATCATAAAAAGTATTGAAGTCCATGTGACTATTGCAGAAACCTGAAATCCACACTGTCTGAATATGGGGAGGTAGATCCTGTGGTGGACAATAGAGTAGGACTTGTCCTATTGTGTAGCCTTTCTGCTACGGCATTGAGGATTTGTACCCAACTGCTGCTTTCCAGGACCAGTTGGGCACAATGACTCGCAGTCTGCAGTAGTGGCTAAGGGTTGCACAGAGGATATGAAGCTGTTAGGAATGTGGAAATACTGTGGGGATATGGGACAAACCTTAGAGCTGTGTTTTCATGAAGGAAATAAGAATACAGCTAGCCTAAGGAAAATGCAAAGCTAAAACATGAATGCTGGACTGTAACAACCAGAGTCCATATCTGCCAGGGCAGACAGTGGCAAGCAGGTCTCCAAGATGCCTCTTCCTGCTGTGCTGCTCCTGGGGCTGTGCTGCACCCACTGCCTTCTGCTGCTGTCAGCATCCCTGACTTTCCTAAGAAACAGCATTTCACTGCCCTGTACTTTGTGGATGGGGTTCCTCACCCTGTCTGAGGCTCTTTGATTTATGCAGAACTTGTCTGCAGGCTGTTTGCAGAGTTGTCTGCTGCTGATAAATTGGTGTGGTGGCCAGTGTGTTTCTGGCTCCTGGCCAGGTACACACAGTGCTTTCTGAGACACTATGTGCTCCTTGCTTGAGTGTTTGGGTGCTGCCAATCAGCCCTTGAGTGCCATCACCCTCCCCTCATGGCTTCCAACGTAATTCCAGTAGTTCATGGGAGGGCTGCAGGGAATTGTCCAAGGGCTCCACAGGGCCTTCTGTGGGCAGGGTGACACCTGTGGCCCTGTTGGCTCTGCCATGCCCCTGGCTGGGCTGTGGGGATGATCAGAGGGTGTGGGAGACCACAATGACGCTGGAAGACTGGGAGCAGGACTCCATCACCACCTGGAGAGGAGGGAACAGGAGCGTTGAGCGATGGTCACAGCTCACAGGGGAGCTGCAAGAGGCAGCAGGGCTGCATGAGGATGGGGGCAGACATCAGCCCTCACCACAACAAGTGAAGCCCTGGGGCTCCTGATGCATCAGCACATGGGACTGTGGGGAGCAGGGATGTGGTGGTGAGCACAACCAATGCTATGCAGTGCTTAAAGGGTGCAGGTCCTGAATGTTTCTCTCACAGACCTTTTATTTTTGTTTTCCAGGAGAAAAGTACACTTCAGCATCTCTTCTTGCTATGTCATTTCTTCCTCTTGTAGCCAGACAGGAAAGCCTAACTGAATATCTGTTGTGATTCTGAGGTTGTGGCTTGGTTTGGTTTTTTGGTTTTAATAGAACTCGTTCAGCACTGACAAGTAGTGAGCAAAGACTCTTGGGGCACTTTGATTCCCTTGATTGCTGATTTTTGTTTACTTCAACCTCTTGAAAAGCAAAGCACTTCTTATCTCTTCACAAGAGATGAAGCCATTTCTTCAGCTGCAGTCTACTTAAGGGTGTTTTTCTGATGCCTGTGTTTTCCCCTGAGAAAACATGAAACACAATGCAAGGAGTTTAAGCAAAAAGCCAAAGTCCTTGGACTCCAAAGGCATCAAAGCTGAGCTACTATCCTTTGAAAATAGTCTTGGGTGGGCTGTGATTATTCCTAGGCATTTATAATGCCACCCATCACAGGTTTTATCCTAGCTAATTTTGTCTTGCATTTCTTGATGTTTTTTGTCTATTTTTTTTTCTTTTACTTTTGATGCTAAATAAGCTCAATTGTGCTCCCAGGAGAAAATCCAGCTCTGGGAGGTGGTGCAGCTTGGGATCAGGCTGTGCAGGCAGCCCTCCTGGGGGTCCAGTCTTCCCCAGCCCAACAGAGTGGCTCTGCATTTGTCATGTGTACCAGCAGGTCTGTGTCCCCTTGCTGCCACCACCCTGGGTGTTCCCTCTTCTTTGGGCTCTGAATCGATTCCTAAATAACTCTTGTAATACACTTTCCCCTCAGCTTGAATGGCTACAAACACAAGTGTTGCAGTTTCAGTTTGAAACAGGACAGAAACGTTAATTATGTATAGTGGTTTATGTTTGTCAATTTGAGATTTCCTGGCCAATGCAGCGGGAAATGAATGTGGTGGTTTTTTGGTTGTTTTTTTTTTTTTTTTTTTTGCTATGAGACAGGATTAGGAGAAAAGCTAGGCATTGTTTAAACTTGAAAGGGTATAAAGATAACTTTATTAGCAGAATTAAAAGGAACCTAATAAGAAAATCAGAATAAAACTTTTCAGGACGCTTTTTTCTCCCTCCTCACACTTTTTCTTTTCTACTGGCAATGTAAAGAGACAAAACTTGGGACTTCTAGTTAGTTTACTACCTCTGAAATAGTTTTTCTTCAGTTCACTTAGGGAGAAGAGTTTCCTTTGCTATGCCATGGAGGATTCTTTACAAGAAAACAGTTCTCTCGTGGCTTCAATGTCACAGCAAATCAGCTGCCTGAGAAAGGAAAAGAATCTGTTTGCAGTGTGAAAGTTCTTCCCATGTCTTGCAGTTTTCTCACAGCTGCTTTCATGGGCCATTTCAATTTATTGGGGTGCTATTTTAATGATGAGCTGTTCTAGTATAGAGCAAAAGTTCTTTGTTCCTCACTGGGACTAGAGGTTTTCTACTACTATCTCTAGAGCAAGGTTTCTCATTTCTCTATATTCAAGTTTCTCACTGGATCCACAGCAACATCCATCTTCTTCAACTACTGGTCCCTCAGCTCACAGCAGTGCTAGAATGCTACATCCCCCCAATACATTTCCCTGAGTTACAAGGAAGCAAAAATGAAGTCTGATATATCAAATATATATTTACCATAGCTTTACAAAAGAATTTCGTCCCAAGTTCAAAGCATTTCTTCAATTCCCTTCATCTAGAATTTAATGCTTTCTTTACTGACCTAAGAGTCCCACCTTATTGTTTCTATGTGTTCACATTTTTTTCCTTTTTCTAATTCAGGAGAGAAGTGGTGTTTGTAGAGTCATTTGTTCTCAAGCTTTACCAATAACTGAAGCAGTTTTATAAAGTCTCGTAATGCTGTAAGGTTGATCTGGTCCAAGCTCAGCACCAGGAACATGGCTCACTGTGCCTCTCTGTTGGACTTGTGGTCTCTGCCGGCACCGTGTGAGTTGTGCCCGACTCTGCCGGGCTGTTGGAAACAGGAAAAGCTGCTGCCGATGCTTTTCTCCTTCTGTCCGTAGTAAAGCTGGCTCAAAACAGCTGAGCACACCAAGTTCATTGTGAGCCATGCCGAGGTGTCTGTGCGAGATCGCCCCGGCCGCTCCGATCCCAGCCACGTGGCTGCTCCCGGTCTGTAATTGTGACAGCTGCTTCTGGCCCCCAGGCCACTCTCTCATAATGATATTATCTTAATGATAATGCAGCAATGATATGGCATGAAAATTCACAACCCTGGTGGGCTCAACAATCTCAAAGATGACCAGAATTTCTTGAGGCATTGATCCCACAAAGGGCTGTGCAGAACTGCCTGTTTTTAATGACATTCAAACGTGAATTTGGCCACAAAGGAAAATTATCTATAAACCAGTCTTAATCTGAGCTGTGCTTAGCTGGTACCTGCAGGTGGCTTTGGGAAGCTTCCAACATTTCAGAACCTCTTTGGGCAGGAGGAGGCATCAAAAACATCCCAATGTGCTGCAAGGCTAAAAGGAAGGGTGTGTGTTGCAGGCTGACCAGATGCCCTTCCATGCAATGCCTGGAGTAGCCTCATCCCTCCCGTCACCTGGCTCTTGGTGACTTAGACTAGGCAAGAAACATTGATTTGCTGCAGAAATTGTGCTCGCAAAGTCAGATCTTGAAGTGTGTTTTTCTTATGGGCCTCACTCATACTAGGGGCAAAGTCCCCATGTTCCAAAACCTGTCCTGTCCAATTGGCCTCTAAATACATGTCAGGCAAAAAGTTTTCAGTTTTCCTACCTAAGTTACCAAAGCAGCTTTTCCTGTTACTGCTTCTTTTGTTATTATTCTCTCTCCATGTCTGCTACCTATGCAATCTGCTTGCTTGCATATAGTTACTTCATTAGACCTTTTTTGCTCAGATGTCTAGTTTTTAGTTTTGAGGGGTTTTGTAAAACATTAATTGTTTTTAATCTTGTAAATTGGTTAGCTACAGGATCCTCGTAAAAGGAGAGCTGCAGACTAAGTGAAAGTAATGTGTTCCAGAATAGAAATAATGAGATCAGAAGTACAAAGATCGCAGCAAGACAAACAATGGCAAAAACCCCATGAAGGGCAGATTTTATTTTTTCTATCTTGCTGCTGACAAGGAATTTATCCTGCAGATAAATTTATCCTGCAGATGCTGAAATCAATGGAGTGAGTGCAGTGGGTATAAGCTGGTGTACAGAAGAACATGCTTTTGTTTTCATTGTTTGGAGTTCCTTGGTTTCCATAATCCTTGCTGAATATGGTGGTTCCCTGTCAGTATATCAGGAGTTGGAATATCCAGAGCTACTCCCTGTAACTGTGTTGTATTTATGCCTCTGTGGGTGAGTGATATCCCTGCCTGGGCATATCAGTTCTCATTCCCCTGAAAATGGCAGCGTGCTCTTGTGGGGTTGCATCAGCATGAATGTTTACCTTCTTCATAAGGGGCATGGCCAGTGTTCTGGCACCTAAGAAAGCAGACATAGGTTCCAGGCAGCTATTTTGAGGGTTATTCCATCTGGATTTACCCCTTTGTGCCCATGATGCTGGCTGGAGGAGACACATGATCCCAACAGGTCCCTTCTAGAAGGGTCAGACTGGTCTGTGAGGTACCTATGGCTTGGCTAAAAGATTCTGTGATAAAACAAAGGAGAAGCACACCTTGGACAGCTGACTGAAGTTTGATGTGGTGAGTGCATTAGTGAAAAAGGGATTGGAAAAGGGAGCTTTTAGGGAAGTTTAAACTATAGCTGAGGGTGCAGTGGGTTTTATAGTTCCAAACACAGGGAGCTTCTGATAGCTAAAACAATGAAGGGTGCAAAAACAGTCACTTTACGAAGTATCTACGACTTCATCACCCAGCCAACTGTGCCAAAAATAAGGGAAAACAGGCAAATTGGAAAAATTGTTACTGCTGGTGAGTGACATAGATGCTAGAATTATTTAGAGCCTGGAACTAATAGCTGTGCTGAATGATACACAGCTGATTTGGGTGATGCATGAATACAACCCAAGTTGAAAAATTTCACAAGACAGTTTTCAAGGCAGAAATGGTTAAGGAATGCCCTTTACACATCACCAGCTAAGTGGTGTGTGCTCACTGTTTCAGAGCTACTGTGCCAATTGGACCACTGCCAGGCTTGTAATGTTGCTCTAAAAGGAATCACTTGCTATGTGGAGTTTTCGCTTTTTCTGTTATCCAACAGACTCACTTGAATGTTAATTTTTTCCCAGCTACCTAAGACACATTTCTGCAAGAAGCTGTGCCCTGTGCCTGCCAAAGGGATTGTTCCCATCTCTGCTCCACCAGGCTGGGGCTGGAGCCACGTGACCCTGGCTTGCTGCACTCAGGGAGTAATCTGTCACTGGGATATAAAACCTCTGGCGATAAAGGCATTTCCTTTTTTCAAAGTCCAGTGCTGTGGCCTTGGCAAAAAAAAAGGGACAGCAGCTTTTCTCTCTCATGGGAAGTAACAACTGGAGAGGGCACATGGGAGTATTTGGAAAGTAAAAAGCCTCCTGGGTTTTTGGAGTTGGGCTACTGTGATGTGCTGTGATCCTTGGCCAGAGCCTGCCAGGAGACAACAGTGACATTGTGAGTGTGGGCAGTTCACTGTGGGTGATCCAGCCTTTGTGGGCTCAAAGCTAAAACCACCAGGATTCCTGTGCCATCAGCTCGCTGCTCCCACAGTGTCTGGGCACCCTGGTCCTTCAGGGGCAGGCTGGGGATCCCTCTGGCTCAGAGGGGCCCTCAGAACCTATTTTCATCCTTTTGCCTTGTCATATTCAAGGTGGCAAAACAGCAGACAATGGCCTTGGCCTGGGTTCCAACAGGACTGTTTGACATTTTTGGGGGTTGGGTTGCTTTCTTATAGAATTTTTTCCCAGAAGTTGCTAAGAAGATGATAGCTGGGTGCTTGTGGGTGCTCATGGGTGCTTGGAAAAGAACTAAGGAAGCAGCTAAGTCAGAGACAGGGTGGCACCGACTTCACTTCACTCGGGGCAGTTTTTTTCTCTGGGAGGGAACTGCCAGGACTGCTCATCTTTGGGACAGCAGAGAGGTCTCACCATCCCTCACCTGGAGCTCAGCTCAGAGTGACCCATCACCGTCTGTTTGTGTGTCCCCCAGGATTTCAGAACCTGTTCTCTCCCTGCCCTGCCGGAGCTGCTGCCCCATTGTCCTGCACCCGCTGCTTCTTCAGTTCTGTTCGAGGTTTCCCCACGCTGTGTTCTGCACCCCCTGCCCAGACAGGACATTTCTACAGCTCCAGCCACCGCCGCTGAACCTCGGATACATCTCGTCCCCTGGGACTGCTGCTCACTCTGGAGCTTGTGACAGTACTGAGGGGGGAAGGTGCCAGAGGAGAAGTGTTACTGGGTTGTTGTTGTTGGTTTTTTTCTCTCTAGTTCTGTTTGTTGTCAACACTGTAATTATTGTTGTTAATTTACCTTGTTAGACTCACTAGTAAAGAACTGTTATTCCTACCCTCACATCTTTGCCTGAGACCCCTTTAATTTTAAAATTATAACAAGTCCAAGGGAGGCTCCCATTTTTGGTTCCCTAGCAGACACCCCTGTCTTTGCAAACTAAGACAGACATCCCCTTTCTAATTCTTTTAAATCTTTGCTGTATCTTTTGATAGAAATAGATAGGTTTTTCAAGTTCATGTGGCAAGAAGGGAAGACAACCAGGGGCTGTCTCAGGGGCAGCTGATGGGAAGTGACTAAAATATTGATGGAGACTGAAGCAGGTGGGAGGGGGCAAATGGTCCCTGCTGGTGAGGTTAATGCACAGTGTGTTTGATGTGTTCTGTTGTCAGCCTCACGCCAGGGCTCTCAATTCTCTGGGCAAGTGCAGTGAGAGGACTCCAGGCTGTGGTAGTGGTACCACACTTATGCTTGGTGTGAGGCACTAGAGCCATGGGGATGCAAGGGAAAGGATTCCCCCCTACTTGTGTCCACTTGTACATGTGTAAACCATTGGAAAGTCAAAAGGCACTGGCAAATCTCTGTTGGATGATGTTTGACGAGGGGCTGGGATCTGCACTGAAGCTTCACTGCTTTGATTAGAAGAAACTTATATAGGTTCAAATTTACTTAAATCTTCCTTCTCTTGCTTGATTTCTCTATCAATATTTTTGGATGCTTAAAGAAAAATGCAATTTTTTGGCGTCTGTTTTTAGCCAAGGGGGAAAAAGATGGAAGACTGTTCAAAATTTGATTAAATATTTAAAGCACAGTTTTTATTTAGAAACTGGCACTTTATCAAGTTAAACAACCCATTAAGCTCATAATCATTCTCCATCTTTTGGGGCACAATGCCTTTTGCATCTTTTCAAATGAGTATTTGTGTCATCACTCAATAAGCAGAGAGGGGAAAATAATCTTCCATTGCATTGTTTTATTTTACTGCTGACTGAAATAATATTTTCAATATCTTTTTCATTGTTTATTTGCATTCTTTTTTTGACACATGACTTACAGAGGAAATTTGAAAACAAGTCACAAAATTGAGATCCCTGATAAGCTTCTGAAACTCCTTAAATAGTCAGCTTGAATATTCTTTCATCAGTTGGTTTGAATAATTGCTTTTTCACTGCTAGCAGAGACTGTCATTGCAGCTTTGAGAATTGCTGGGATCCTGTAGCCCTTTTGAGATGAAGTGATCAAATACTTAGAGGTGTGGCTTTTGCAAAACAGCAGTGGTCATTTCTGGGGGGAAATGAACCACATAAATGGATGGAACCCTGTGAAGGCCAGAAGGGGGAATTGAATCCTAGACTTCTGTGGGGACCAGGGATGTCAGAGCACTTCCCAAACACTGGATGAGAGACAGGGGATCACTGGCAACCATGGTGCCTGTTGCAGTAGTGGTGTCCCAGACATGACAATTGTGCCTTCCTGATCTCAAGGACTTTCTTTGCAGGGTGGGAAGTGAGTCTTCTCCCTGACTTCACATGCCAAGCAAGGATCCTCTCTGTGTCAGGGGGGTGAACACTGCAGGGCTCTGTTTAGTAAGTTAGGGTACACCTTTATTAGAAGTGCAGTTGCCATTCATTAGCCTTACTGTGTGCATAGAAATAGTGATTTGAGCAGAATTCTTCTCCTCCACAGTCTTACGTCACGGAAAATTCTCCTATTTTTGTTACCTCTAAAACTAAGGGAGCCAGGCTGCTGGTTTTTTTTGAATGGTGTGTCTGCTTCCTGTGACAAGTTGGACTTAGAAATGCATTGCATTCATAGACTGCAAGATGTGACAATGTTTTAAAACCCTATATTCATTTGCAAATGTAATCTTTTTCATGGAATGACTACAAAATGGGTTATTTGCATTAAGAGACTCACAATGAATGTTTGCAGATTAACCTTATAGCATATATGTTTGGCTGTAAAGGACAGTGACTGCAGCAGTAAAGCCATCACTGCACTTTGTGTTGGGAGTGATAAGGTTATATCAGCAGAACAAGCAACTGAGCAAAATCTATTGTTGTTTGTGTGTTGGAAGGCAGTTTGATATCGAAATATAAAAGAAATGCAACCAGATCGCTCTTTGCTCTGTGTCTCATACTTGGAATTAGTGCCCAGCTTCTTCAAAGTTGTTTCCTGTTACTGCTGACAGTTCATTTACCACGAGGAGTCCAGGCATTTTCTGGCATCCTAAGTTAGATCCTGCCTATGTCCCAAATCCCTGAGAGCCATGTTTTCTTAAAGTGAACTTGTCAGAATACACACCTTCTCTGTCAAACCTTTCCCACACCAATTCTTTCCCAAGGGCTTACCAAACACAGGATTGCACCAGCTGAGACTGACCTGCTGAGGTCTCTTGCAGCTTAGCCCCCTTCAGCCTCTGCACTTCAGCAGTGGCTTTATATGTGTCACATATTTTTGGTTTTCTCTTGGGTTTTTTGTTCCTCTGTGGTAGTTCATGTGCGAAGCCTGATCAGCTTGTCCCTGCTTGTTGATGTGTAATAAGCAGTTGTACAGTAAAGATCAGCTCCAGGGTCAAAGTCTCTGAGCATTACTATAAGTGCTGGTACTAATTAAGTTTCTTTGTATCTATTAATGCCAAGTAAGGGAGCTTCCTGCTTTCCCTCTCATGTTGTCATTGACTATTTCCAGGTTCTCATACTGGCTTTTCATTTTCCCTGGGCAATATAATAGTCATCCACAAATCTTTCCAGTGAGCAGTGTGCAAGAAAGCATGCTTCAAAAAATACCCAGAATCCAGACAAAGTCTCTTACACATGCAGTGAAGTTTGGTTTCTTTCTGAGATAATTCCCGGTTCCCTGAGTAAGAGGAATATTCACAGGTGTCACTGTAATGTGCTGGTTCTTGGAGATATGAAATGATGTTTCCTTCTTGTAAAATGGGGACAGCATATGTAACCTTATGATAAAATAATGCAATATATCAGTGAGCTATTCTTTTCTTTGCAGAAATGAATATTGTTTATTAGATGAGGTATTTCTTCATCCCAAGTTTTTAGAGCATGGTTATTTCCTTGGTGAATATGAGTAATTCACACATATTCTGCTACATTTCCTGTTTGATTCTAAGTGAAATACTTGCAGCATCCAGCCCAAGGGGCAGCTGACATGACTTGAAATACCAAAGAATTGAGGTAAATATAAGAAATATGTAAATATTGCAGTTGTTATTGTCAAAAGTCATAGACTCGTTTAGACTGGAAATGATCATCGAGTCCAAACATTAACCCAGCACTGCCAAGGCCACCATTAAACCATGTCCCCAAGCACAACATCCACATGTGTTTTAAACCCCACCAGGGATGGTGACCCCACCCCTGCCCTGAGCAGCCTGTTCCAGTGCTTGATTACTTTTTCTAAGAAGAATTTCTTCCTAATATACAATCCAAGCCTTCCCTGACACTACTTGCAGTTTTTTCCTGTTACCCTACTGTTTGCTGCTTGTGAGAAGAGACTGACCCCTACCTTGTTACACCATCCTTTTGGGTAGTTGTGGAGAGCTGAAAGGTCCCCCCCCCCAAGCCTCCTTTTCTCCAGGATAAACACCTCTAGCTCCCCCTCCACAGCAAATCCTACACAGTTGTAAGGATGCTACTAAACACTGAAATGACAGGGGTGAGGTGAATTGTTAGCAGCACATTTGCATGAGTGGGAATACCAAATGAGCGCTGTTAAAACTGAAATGAAACTGCCAGTGATACTGCAGATTATAGTGAGTTACAAAATAGGAGAAAGCTTAAACATATATGGGTATTTTATAACTCCATCATAAGATATTTTAAAGCACAGGGCAAGCAACAGTGAGTAAAAACTTAGGGCTATAATTTTTGCCCAGTATTTAGTCATATGTTAAATGTTTACAATATACTTCTCTCCCAGAACCCAGCCTACAGGGAAGAATATTCTGCTTTTCTGGAAAGTGCTTGTCTAAGTCATAGAACAGGTTAGGATGTGTTTATTTATCCTCTGTGCAAAAACTACAATGCTTGCTAGGAGGGGCAGGTGGGAAAGGGCTGTCTAGACCAGTCAGATACAACCCCAGGCAATGACTGGAGGCTGGAAATATTTAAGTAGAGTCTTGGAATTTGTTCTCAATACTGAATGTGTTGTGAATTGGGCACTAAAGCAGGAGATGTGTGTGCCCATAAGCAAGCCCAGCTATGAAGAGAACTGTGTGCAGAGATGTGCTTGCAGCAGTGATTCAGCTGCACATGGCAGGTGGGGAGTGGTTTTGATCCTGCATACACACTTGCTTCCTGTTCTCCTCCTACTTGTGTGGCCTTTTAAGTAGATTTACTTCCTAAATAAAAAATGCTGGGCAGTAAATGTAAATTGCAGTAGTAAATAATTGACTCGCTCTTGTTGTGTTTACTATAGACCTTGAATAATAGACATACATGCAGAAAGTATGACTGCTTCCTGAGGATGAGGGATTCTATTGGGTGCTAAATACTGCAAATCAGAGCATGCATTTCTTATAAATGTTCAAGACTGGCCATGATTTGCCTTTATTTTCACTGGTACCAGCCAGGATTGGAAAGCACACAGACACTTTTCTTTCCATTTGATGGAAAGATGATTGATTCAGATATAGCCTGTTCTATCATAGTAACCGCAACTTCTTTGTTGGAGGGACATGATCAGGTCTTTCTTACCCAACAGCTCACTGAAGGAGCTAACAAGCTGCACCTGGATGTAGTGGAAGGTTTGATTGCTTCAGCAGCCCTGAACTGCTCCCCAGCATGATGATTGCTTGAAAGGGAAACCCTGCAACCAGGGTACACACACCCAACTGCCTCCTAAATCAGTGCTGTCCTGCATAAAGGTATGCTGCTATTTTAAACCCTTGTCACCACAGTGATGTGGATGTGTTATAATTACCCTCTCTACTTTTCATCTGTCTGTCATGAGCTGGCAGTTTTTGATGGTTTATAGAATTAGATTTCAGACCTCATTAACCAACACAAGAGCATCTATGTGCTAATTTCATCCTGTCAAATATTATTTGTAATAAACATGCTGGTAATTTCACCCAGTGGGGTTTATTGACTAAAACAGCAATGAGGCAGTGCCCGCACACTGATCTGGTGGGTCTGTCATTAGTGAGCAGGCTGGTTGGTACAGCCCCATGTGCTCCTGGAACCCTGCTCAGCATTTGTCAGATGAGAGAGCCCAATTCAGCAATCCCTGCTACTGTCAATGGAATGGTAACACTTGGAGCCCTTCCTTCCCCTGGTAATTCCAACATCTTTAAAAGCATCCTCATAATACAGCCCTATACATGGGTATTTTCTTTTTATCTGAGAGCTCATGCCAGCATTCGTAGCTTAGGCAACAAAATGTTATTTAACAGCCTAAGGTACCATCTGTTAGCAAAACAAGGAAAATAGAAGTATCTGAAGGCACAGCTGGTCCCATGGCTCCTGGCTTTGGGTGCTGAGACCCAAATTTCCTTTCAGTAATGTTCCACACTTGCTCCAAACTATGGAGTGCTTGGAGGTGACATTCTCAACCTGCCTGATGCTCTTCATGCCACCCAAGTCCACCTCCAGTGTGTGGTTTTTCGTCCTTTCAGGAAGCAAGGCAAGGTTATTAATCCCACATCCCTGCTTAGGGCAAATCACTGTTCCTTTAGAAAAATCCCATTAAAATAGTGCTTGTCTTACAACCAACTCTAGGGAGTCAAAAATCAGTGAGTAGAAACTCCAGAGAGCAATAAGGCCACAGGACACACCTTGTTCTGCATCCCAGCTGGAGACTGGATGCTGAGAGCATCCCTCCCAGCTTAGGATGGGACTGTATTTTTCTCTACTTCAAAACAGCTACAGTCCATAGGGCATTTGTTACAATTGTAAAACTAGAAGACAATCCAAATTCTCTGTGATGGGAGTGCTGGGGTCAAAGGAAGAAGGTGGTGCTGGAGAAAGCTGTGCATGCAGGGCCAAGGATACACCAGGTGCGTGTGAGGCCCAGCCTGTACCTGTAAAGCCATAGGGGAAAGGTTCTGGAGAGAGCTGTCTCCTCTCCAGGCTGCTGTTGGGGATGCTTGGGGCAGGAGCCACTTCCGCCACATCTCACACTTCCACTTTTACTGGGCACAGAGTGAGGAATGGGCATCTGAGTACTAAGGATTTGTTACAGGACTCAACATTGTTGTACCAGCCCAGGATATTTGTTACAAAGGTAGACTGTTGGTGCAATATAAATAACAATAAACCTGGCTGGAACAGCAATTCTGTGGTTAGGCCAATTCCAATATTTAGAAACAATTATTTCTATGTGTTTATTAACGTCTGTAACTGCTGTGGCGAGATTTGATACCACTGGTACCCATTAGATGAACAGATGGTGCTTCTCCTGTGTTTTGTTACTGCTGTCACAGATGGGGAGAGCTCCTGTTTGAGGAAAGCCCTGTTTGGCAAGAGTTACCTGCTGGGACTTGGGATGAGGAAAGCAGCTTGGATGTCAGGTCATTGCAATCTCCATCCAAGAGCCCATGATCACTGACATGATCACTGCAAGCATCCCCAGTAGTCAGGGCAAAGCCAGCTTAAGAGGAAAGTGTCATGAATCTTCTGTACTTCTCTTTAGCACCTCTGGTCTTCCACCAGAGCCCAGGTAGATTTACAGAGGGAGGGATGCTTTTTCAATCGTGGAAGGTTCTGCACTGCTTCCCTGCCACGGTGCACTCTCCACCTGCAGGGCAGGGCAGGGTGTGTGGCACCAGTCCTGTTCACTCCATCCCAGCAGAGCCCAGTGGGACCCAGCTGGTTGCTGCTGCAGCAAGGGCAACCTTGCATTACCTTGGCATCCACCCACAAGGCTTGGCTGCAATGCCTGGGTTTTCCCAGATATTAACACTTAGGGCACACCTATCCTAAAATAATCTGTTCTCGGCCCTTAACTTGCAAACCAGGTAGGCTGAGCTTTTGTACTGCAAAGACACATGTGGCTTTTCCCTGAGCAGACTTATTTTAGAGTAGCCAGAGCTGCTGTGGATTGCATTGCAAAGGAAGATTTTTGAAGTAATTTCCAGGTTCCTTTCCATTCTGCTCCCTGAGCAGCTCTAAAAGCTTTGTTTGGCACATAAAAGCTCTTGGGTGGTTTGGCAACCAAACAAGCAACCAGCTGTGTTGTCCCAGTAGCCAGGCCTCCATTACCAGCTCCCAGCTTAAGCTCCTGCGCTGGCTGAGTGCATCTCCTGATGCTCACTGAAGCTGTCACATTGTCAGAAAAATGTTTCAGCAGCTGCAGTCCGACTCCAACTGCTCTTAAAATCCCATTTATAGGATTTCCTCGCTGCTTTGCAGGGAGACAGTCCTAAGCAATGTGCTTAGCTGTTTGACAGGCTCTCCTCACAGTTCAGCAGTGAAACATGGCAGGAAAAGGGCAGGATGGCCCATGATCCTAAAATATTCTTATTCCTCTGTGCTTGCCATTGATTCTATTGCTCAATTTCCCAGCAAAACTAAGTCTAAAAAATTTATAGGTAGGGATCTTTCCTGCTCTGGAAAGCTTCTTAACAGATTCGTAACTTGAAGGAACATTTTCCATTTTTTTAATGATAGAAAAAATTCTGGAAATGATCACCAATATCAACATTTCTCCAAAGGTCACAAGCCTGAAACTGTTCAGGATTTATTTTTATTTCTACTGAATATATAATTTGAATGCAGAGCCAAAATAACGAGAATGAAATACAGAAGAATTGAAGCAAATGGGATTTGTTTCTACAGAAGCCTGTTAATGAGCAGAACATTGATATTCACTTTAGGAATAGAAAGAAAGTTCAGTAATAGGATTTGTATTTTAACTCTACTGCCTTGGAGCTTAATTTACCTCTGCAGCATCTTCAGTTTTGAGATGAACAAGCAGTAAAGAGGTTGTCCTTTGCTGGGAAATGCTTCAGCCTATTTCTGCATGGTGGCAGAGGGACACCCAAGATGCTCAAGGGGACACTTTTCCCTACACTAACATCCAAATTTCTGAGTGCCCTGCTCTGAGCTGGATGTGCAGGTGCTCAGGGGTGCTCATCTGGCTCAGTTACAGCTTGCTAGCTCCATCCCACCTTGGACCCAAAGGAATCAATTTTCCCAGATTTTTTTATTTCATAGCTTAATTGAACTATTTTTTTTCATGATTGCTTTTCTTTTTCTGGGAAGGTTCACTAACAACTTTTAAGCAAAGACCCAGCTGCCCCTGCATCACACACAGCAACCCCTGCTCTTTGCCCAGCTGTGTGTCACACTGAGGGCACTTGAGCTCAAACACAAAGCCTCTGTGGTGCTCACTGACCAAACCAGTGACCTCCAGC
Source organism: Certhia americana (assembly GCA_018697195.1). NCBI lineage: Eukaryota > Metazoa > Chordata > Aves > Passeriformes > Certhiidae > Certhia > Certhia americana. Next base: position 14,071,255 of record CM031880.1, read on the forward strand.
CAGCTGCTTTGAGGGGGCTTTGCCAGGGCCAGCTGGGTGTGGAGCCAATGCCTCCTGCAGTGGCCAGGGGGAGATGTGTGTCCCAAGCTGCAGTGCCCACTCTGGGCTTCTCCTGTTTCCTAAATGTCCATACCACTTAACCATGGCAATTTAAAGAATGACACTCAGATGATTCTCAGTACCATCTGCCTAAACACTGCTTTTTCTAGAAAGTCAATTAAGCTATAGTACTTCTTTGCAGAGAATGATGGCTGCACTCTGATGAGAAATGCACTTGATAATTTAATAGGCATTTTGTCTTTTTCCTAACAAGATGTGTTGATTTCTGAGAGGTCTGTTATTCACTAAGAGAGGAAAATATATGAACTAAAGTAAAACACAGAACATTCATTAATATGAAGGATGTTTAATCTCTGTGAGCTAAAAATAAAACTTATGAGCTATTTGGATTATTGGCATTTCCTAAATTTCTTTATCATTTAAATGTTGGGACAGTGGGTGGGGAAAATGGCAGCTCTGTAAATTATAAAGAGTTGTTCTGAAATAATGGAAATAATGTTTTGACTTTTGAAGTAAAAAAAAAAGGAATACTTTCAAGGTCAAAGTCAAAATATTCAGCAATTTTTTTAGGGCTACAGTTTGAATGAATCAGTCCCAAGCTGCAAGAACATTCTTGACGTTTCAGTTCACAGAAGTTTTTGATTGTCTTTGGTACTGTAATTTAGAGTATTTTCAAAGTCTCAAATGCAATATGATTGAAAAAAATATTTTACACTCATCCCTGGTAAAACATCCCAGGAAGTGGGTGAAGATATAGGCGCTCTGCTAGAGCACAGGAGCTCTGCTAAACCAGCATCTCCATATTCTTTCTCTTAGAAAATGCTTTTTCCTCCAAACCAAATAGTGGAGGGCTGGAGGGAAGAGCAGGATACACAGTGACACTGTCCCATGCTGGCTGGTAACCCTGTGGTGCCTCTGGGGCACAGAAGGTCTGAATTTAAGTCTTCCTCTGGTTTGGATCTGCTTCAAACAAATACAAGCATCTCCTGAAAGTACTGGCCTCCCCAGGGCCTCTCTGCTCATCACTTGCAGGCAGACTCTTAGGAGAATGTGACTTTATTAATGATTTAAGCATTGTGGGGTGGACACTGACACCAGGTGAGTGTTGGGCAGAGTGTGGGTGAGCTGTGGGGATAGAGAGAGGCTGAGAATGAGCTACATCATGAACTGACCAAGGCAAGGCCATGGCAGAAATAAAAAAAAACAGGGCCAGGATGAAGAAAGCCACAGGTTTAAATCTGGCAAGCCCTTGTATTACCTCATCCTGTTTTCCTAATAAAAGTTAAATATGGAAAGTGTCATCTATGTGGGGCCACATTTTTGTACTTACTGTAAATTCACCTGTGCAGCTGGTAGTCAGTCCCAGCATGGTTGCAGGGCTGAAGGTTTGGTGCCTGATACCAGAACTGAACTGAAATCCTGCAAAAAACAAGCAACCTGTCATTCCTCTGCCACAGCACCCTCCTACCAGCAATGCAGGAGGGTCCGTAGGTCTGTGACTGTCACAGTGTGTTCATAAGCAGTAACTGCTCAGCAGGTTATACAGCATCTGCAGGGGACCAGCAGAAGAGATGAACATCTCTACTATGTCACAGGAAATGCTTCAACAAACCCAGAACATGCTGTCTGAAATTGAGCTTCCACCCCAGGAAGAATTCATGTAAACTGGTATAAGCCTTAGGGACCTTCACTGTATTTGGTCCTGGCTCCTCCTGGCACAGCTGGAGTCCTGTCAGTGCCCACACAGGCACAACCACGGGCACTATCACAGCACCAGGCCAGAGCCCTTCCTGGAAAGCCCCTCTCATTCAGATGTCACAGAATATGAGCAGAGTTTCCCATGGTGGTCTGCTCCTCTTTCTGCCCTTCCCTGCCTGGTGAGCATGTTTTTCTTGTCTTGGTTTGAGTGACAGGTGTCTGCTAAGGAAGGCAGGAGACTCCCTTGGAATGAAGAATGTAAACCCCCTCTTTTTGAACTATTATAATTTGGAAATTAAGGGGGCAGTTGTGACTTCTTGAATCTGTTTTAAGCCCCATCTGCACTAGAAATCTGTTATACATCCTAAACCAAGAAATACTGTGGTAGGATTGCCACATAGGGAACTTTTCCCCTTGGACTAGGTACATGCAAAGAGAAGTGAGATAAAAATCATGTACAACTGTTCTGCAGAAACAGGCTTACTTCTGCATTTGGTTCTTGAGGATTTGGGGCATTCTGACATTTTATGGACTCGACTAATGACTCACCTACAGTTACTCTCAAGTCTGGAAACTTGCCTCTCTGCAGCTCAAAGGATGTCTGAAAAATCAACCTCTTGATCTGAGAGGCTGAGTTCAAGATGTCCCAGGAGGAGTGATGGGAACCTGCTTGTCCCAGGACTGCTCCTGGACGTCTGCTGTGCTACCAGACATCCCATTGCTTTGCTTTCCCTTTCCAGGAGGTTTTCCCTGGCAGAGGGCTGTGAAAGGCCCAATAATACAGTTGGCTGTGGCACAGTTAGTAAAAGACAGTACACTTCATAAAGGACACCAGGTTTTAAGATACTTTCAAGTAACTTGGGAGCAATGTAAGGCTTATGTAGCAGTTAATAATGTGATATAGTCTCCTTAGAGGTTTACTGGTCTCTATATTCTTGAAGTTATAGTTCTTCCTCCTGAGTTGAAAGCTCTGAATATAATGTCCTGAGATGAAACTCTGATGTTTTTTGAAAGCGTGTTTATGTAAATGCCAGAGAGAGGAACAGAGATTAAAACTGCTGAGATTATGTCAGAAGCAAGAGCAAACAGACAGAATTCATGTTTAGGACACTGAAGAAATGAAAAGTGGCCGTCTGCCAAAGGTTCCTGTGAGCTCTCAAACAGTACTGTGAGGTAAAACAATATTGTAATTTAACCAGAGGGTGAGTAATGCTGCTTCTGGCAGCAGCACAGGGGCTGGAATTATTTGCACAGCCTACACCTATGGATATTCTCAGGATCCTTCCTGTTGTCAGTGCTTCTATGGAAAGGTCAGGTCCTGGTACCTGGGCAGGGACTCAACTGTTGGGTTCTGGGGCTTCAAGGAACAGGTCAGAGATTCCTCACCTGAGCAATGCCCAACAGAAGCCCCTGGAACAATCCCAAATACCCTTTAATTGGAATGTATGATTCATTTTTTTAAAAGCCCAACGTGTTAAATTACTGCAATGGTTGAGGCAAGGACTGAATGAAATATGGAGCTTCTTCATTTAATTAAAAGCTCTAAATTAGTTTTTGAATCTTGTGGCTGGTTGGAACTAAACTCTCAATTCCTTTGCTGGTGTGTACCACTTGGCACCACAGGACTTGGTGCTGAGCTTGCTTGCATCACATGCTTTTCATCTGCATTTTATATGGCAAATCGTCTCCCTGCCCCTCCCCTTCCTCCCTGGGAAATTGCATCTTTGAGTTTAGATAAAGGCTTTAATTCCTGTGTTTCCAAAAGGCCCTCCTAAAACATGAACACCATTCAAACACTGCCTTAAGACATCTCTTCCCAGGGCACAGCCACAGCTCAAGGCCAACTTCACACGATTGTAATTCCAAGTGATTAAAATTTATGGTGGCTAATCTGTCGGAAAGCGTATGTTAGAGCAGTGTTCAGCTGTTCAAATGCATTATCTGATAACTGCTGGTAACTCTGCTCTGTGATCTACAGCCTGATTCCGAGTGGAAGGTATTTAGCCTGTAGCAGCTTATGAGGCCGGAAAGAAATAATAAAACCCAGTGTGGACTTTGGAGGAAAAGATAAAAGTTATTGAAAAGTAGCTGATGAAATGGTTGAGGTGTTACAGCACCAGCAGCAGTAATCAAGAGCCCTGCTAAATCGTTGGGCTGCTTGACCTTGGCTGGGAGCAGATATGGAATGAGGGAGTCCAGCTTGGGCTAGCAGAAATTCAGGCAAATGAGGAGATACAATAGCAGCCTTTTAAAACTGATCCTTTTTAAGGGTACCACAAGGGATTTCCAAGGCAACATTTTTTTGCAGAATTTAATTAAAGTGCTTTGAAATTGCTGGGAAGTGAGAAATTGCTTGGCAGGGTTGTTGGATTTTGGCATCGTGAAGGCTGAAGAGTGAGCCCTCATTGGTGGCTAAGAAGTGGAAATATGCTTGGCTGGGTCTCATTTTGGAAAGTCTGAGGATTGCCATCAGCAATGTAGGCATCCCAGGCATGGAGGGATAGTAGGAGGGTAGGGATCAGCACCCAGGCATAGACAGGCTTGGCCTTGGGTGCTGAGGAAATTCCTCTTTCTCACCCTGCCCAGATGTAAGGTTACTTTGGCTCATTTCAAAAATGTTCTGGAGATTATGTTATGATCCAAGCTGATCATAGCCTGTCTGTGGGGAAGTATGAAACAGTTTATGCACTTTTGCTCCAGCCTGCCATGATGCTATTTATGCTCCCATTTCTGCTGCTGGGGCTGCAGCACTGTGTGAGGGGTTGGACTTGGTGCTTCTCCAACCACACAGAGTGAGGACAGGGCATGGTGATCTTCCCATCCCTCCTGTCACCTATTTGCTTCTGTTGTGGTCCCTGGAGTAGATGTTTTCCAGGTCAGACTGGAGTTTACTCAGAGATTCATTCACTTAATGGCCCATGCAGTGCCAGCCTCAGGATGAGGTACTCATTCCCCACCTTCAGGCAATAAATCCAGCATACCTCTGCCATTGCTGCTCACTGTGCCTCGTTCAGGAGTGCTGGGGTAGCTTTGTTTTAGAAAGAAGAAATGTGCTGATAAATTAGCAGTGGTGCCAGGCTCCCAAAGGACTTGTCCTTTCTTTTTAATAAGGTGGTTTTCTTTGTAGCCTCCCCATCATTTCTAATAAGCTCTTGTGCTATCGAAGCTGCCCTTGGCTATCTTTCTCATTTTCTATCTGCTTATGAAAAGGGTTTATGAGAGATGAATGTGTAAGAGGAGATTCTGTTGAGAATGGCTGTCCTGTGAAGTCAGGTGGGGCTCCCATCTGGATTTCTTTGGGCTTTTTTGCTTGGGTTTTCCAAAATAATGTTTCTGAAATGGGGAGTAGACCCTGGCACACATGTATGGCCCAGGTTCCTTTCCAAAGGGGGCTTGGGGTGGAGGCAAGGAGGGTTACCATGGTGGGCAATGCAAGATCTATCCCATAAATTTAATTTTCTATCCCTTCTTGTGTCTACTGGAACTGTACCTGTACTGTTAAGTGGGAACATAGTGATGCTGCCTAGGTGTGATCACATCAGTCAATCTTTTATAGCAAGCTTTCTTCAAAGGGCTTAAGTGTGATATCAAAACAATTCATCTTGAAATTTGATCTGAGTGCTTGGTCATGCTAAACTGGAAACTCTTGCTCAAACCTGTCCCAAACGGTCCTGTGAAAGGCAGAAATTGCCCAGCAATTTCTGATTGCCTTGCCATGTCTGCCTTGTAGTGATTTGTTACAGCAAAACAAAAATATCCAAAAGTAATAAATTAAAAGAGATATCCTCTACATCAGTGCAAGGAGAATGTAGTCTGTAATTTATTATGACAGTGACAAAGAAGTCTATTGCATGCATCTAGCTTTTGGAGCCCGTAGAGATTTCCTACAGCCTCTGTTCTCTTCCTTCTTGCAGGGCATTAGACTGGTACAGAGATATTGGCTGTGTCCATCAGATCCAGATCCCACAGGGACCAACAGAAGCTATATTTTTGGCTCAGAGAAAAAAACCAGCCAGCTTATTTTTACCCCTATTTATGGCAGTCGCCTCTGACAGTGTCCATGAGTGCTCACCAGTAAGGATGAATCCCAGTCAGGGATTCAAAACGGGCCTGAGACAGCCTCTTTCTGCCCCAGCACCTTGTTAAAGTGAAAATCTCTTTCAGGTAAGTGGCAGGGACCTTTGCAGTTCATTGCAGCAGAGTTGGTGTCACAGTGTGCAGCGGAGTTCTCGTTTGCCTGTGGGTTGGGTGTGTTGTTGCAATCCTGTAACTCATACAGAGGGGTCTTCTGTGTATTCCTGCTTCACTGCTCTCAGAGAATGACCAGTCATCTGACCTAATTAAAGTCAGCTAAACCTAGAAAGTGTTAGCCAATGATACTTCTTAAAGCTTTGTCTGGGTAAGTTTATGTATTTTGTAGTTCTAGGAATAGCTCAAATAAAAAATGGAGCTTCTTTAGCCACTGTTTTTGCTTCTAAGGGTCTGAAACATATTTTTTGTCCAAAAATAGCAATGAGCTTTATGAGGGACTGCAGAACATACAAAACAGTTTCTGGTAGCCTTTCTAATGCAATATTCCTTCTTGTGTTGGGGTGACTGTATGACACTGGATCCCCTATCCTCTACTTTATGCCCAGACATGGGTCCTGTAACTTTAAGCTCGAAGAGCGGGGAGCTGGGGGAATTCCTCAGCGGGAAATTTGTGTTCAGTGCGCATAAACTGCCCCAGTTCTCTCTGAGCTGTGTTGTCTAGCACAGACAGAGGGGGTACATCTTTGCTTTTAGCTAGCTTCTTGTTCATTAGCTGAGGCACGAAGTTTTTCCTGGGAGTGTGGCTTTTTCTGGGACTGTTCAGCTTTGCTCCAGTCCAGGAAACCAGGCCATCATGACTCTGGACCTTGGGAGAAGCTGAGCAGGACTCTAAAAATCCACCAGTTTTCTTCATAATGATGAGGTTTTTTTATCTGCATGCACTCTGCTTGTTAAATAAACAGGTTTTTTCACTTTCCTCCAAGAAATTATTTTCAAAACTGTGGGGGAGGGGTTGACAAAACCTACCTTTCTTTAGAGGATACACCTTTTCAGGAAGTTTCCTCCTAATTTGTCTCAAATCAAGACAAATTTCTCCTCTTCACAATGACCCAGACCCTTTGTATTCTTGCCAGGTGGCCCTTTATCTCACACTGCTTGGGAAAGCTGCCGTGTCTCCCTCAAAGGAGAAACGAGCTGTGCCCTAAACCAGCCTGCTCTGCTCCATCCTTGCTGGCCCTCTGTGCTCAAATCCAGCCCAAGACCCACCTATAGCCAGCCCAGGGCTAAGGCACAAGGCCTTGGGGGAGATGCTGACATCAGGAAAGGCATCAAGCCTCCTCCATCTCCTCTCTCACTCCCTGCACAGCACTTACATCACCTAGGTTTTCTAGGTTTTCACCTAGGTTTTCTCTACTTCCCCTTGAGGCAAGGGGGAAGAAGGCCGCAGTGGGGAGGCTGGATGGGGCCATGCACCAGCCCAGCCATGGGTAACTCAGACATTGAAATACCATAAAACAAGGCACCTCCAACTATAAAATGCCCTTGAAATTTTAATTGGATTGTTACACTGAGATGAAATGTGCTTTCTAGTTTTTAATGTGTTTATTAAGTTGGCATATATGATTTATTATGTCCTTAATTATTAATTTTCTTGCTCATAAGTGTCTGGATTTTTTGTAAATTATGAGATAGGGAAGCGTAATGCTATCGCAGGGGAACCTTAACTGAAATGAAGGGGTTGGCTTTTTAATGCAATTTATATTTATGAGAAACTAATAGAAGATAACTTTATATTATCAAAGTAATATAACTAATCCAAGATGATTTAAAGAATGATGATCAGATAGGTCTGTGAACTGATGTGAGTAGAAACTGAACAACTGTAGGATTTAGGTCCTAATTTTGCAAAACACTTTAAAACTCACTTTTGTTGGTAGGGAGGTTGTCCTGCAATAAGTCCTAAATTTGAAGAATGCTACAAGCATTGCTCAAGGCTGTCCAATATTCTGTTTTCTGTGATGTAGGATTTGATCTAGGGCAAAATTGAATACGGGATAGATTCAAGCACAATTTTTGCTTGGACTCATTCTTGTGAAGCTTCATCTGCTGAGCATTTGCAGATGATGTATGTCAAGAATGGGGTTGAGCAAGGCTCACCAAATTAAATTGGTTTAATCTAAGTTCGTAATTTCTGGTGGATTTTTTACACCACTGTGGGTGAGAAGAAAGCTCAAGTAGGATCTAGTTGTAACAGCAGCAAGTGTCATTCAGCCAAAGAAAAGAATGAGTATTATCAGGGTACAATCAACATTTTTATTAATACAGGTAAGATGTTCTGAGCCTGCTTGTAAGTGTACAGTAGTTACTCACACACTTTCAGAGTTCCTTACTCAGTGCTATGTCTGACTGTGAAGTTTCATAATGAAGTAATTCTGAATTGACAAGTCATTGCAAGTAAATAAAATAAATCCATCTGAATCCTTTTCATTAGATGTTCCTTTAATTCACAGCAATTAAATTTTTTTGGTACAGTATGTGCTGCAAGAGGACAGCAATGCTTTTATTCTATAATTCCAGTTCAAGGGGGGGGGGGGGGGGAAGCAACAATATTTGAATCCCTGTTTCAAATTACTTCCTGAAAAATAAGTTTTTCCTAATATAAATAAAGGAGTTGTCAGAATTAACTTTTCTCAAATATCAGGGTCAGCTAGATGTTTGTAAATTAGTTCATGCCCAGAGAAATTAATGAACCAATAGAAAAACAGATTCAAGGTTTGGCTCTGTGAACATGTTGGTTAATCATCTGAGAATCCACTAAATGTGCTTTTGATTACTTTCTTGACTTTATTTCTTTATACAATTTGAATAATTCTTAGTCACACCTCAATTTCCTAGGAGACACATCACTTAGGTCTTCTTGGAACCTTTTTTAGTTTTATATTAAACAAATAAAAGGTTCTATAACCAGGATGTGGAATAATGATAGCAGTTGTTCTGCAGACGTTTTAGATACATCAATAGAGGTGTAACATAAAACAGGATTACAGGTTAAAGGGTTTTTTTAAGGAGTAATCTATTGAAGTGAATGGGTAGCTCTGGTGAACTTCACAAATGCTATGGGGTGATAATTTCCCAAAGATTAATACCCAAGATGCTGTCACAACTACTAAAACTTCCCATCCACATTCTGGAGAAAAAAAGGAATGAGGATTCAGTTACAGGCACCCATGGAAACTTCATCATCTCAGAGCTCTGAGGATCCCAACAGACCAGTCAAAGACTGGTCTTGGCATGCTCCCTGCCAAGAGCAGGGTCCTAGACACATGGACAGCAGGAACAACTGAGGTCTCTTTCCTCAGCTAGCCCAGTCTTTCAGATTTATTTTTAATTCTGTGTCATCACCTTGATGTCTTTCTGTGAGTTGTTTTTCATTGCTTCTCTCTGGAGAAGCAACAGCAGATTTGTAGAGGCTTTACAACTTTTGCCTGAGGTTTTCCTCATGACAACTTCACGACTGGACTGCTTCCTCTCCTGGTTTATTGCACTGCATTCCTCTCAATTTTGATCTACACTGAAAAATCACAGGCACTGACTCGTGAAAATGCAGATTTCTTTTCCTCTTCCATTTTGTAAGAGGGGAACTGAGGTTTTAAGTCAATATTTTGACTTCATCTAATGTGAATTGATGGTAGAGGCAAAAAGCTTAATACAGTATTTCAGTTCCTTCACTTCTATTGTGAACTCAAGAACATTCTTCAAAGGGAATGTCCCCCAGGCATGGGCTGCTCTGCTGACACCCCAAGAGATGAGTTGATGCCTTTTGATGTGAATCACAGCAGCCCCAGTTGTGCCAGGAGGGGAAGAACATGGCTGAGGACCACAGAGGTGTGAGAATAGCAAATGGATAAGTGCAAACCATGAGGACCCTCTTCCCACACCCTCAGGAAGGGGACAGGGCCAGCACCTGGCCTGAGGGAGAGGCTCCCCTGCATAGCTCTCAGAAAAGGCTGCAAAGGCAAGAAAGGAAGATTTCCCTCTCCCCAGCCCTTCCTGTGGTGCCTGGATGTGGCAGCCAGGGCTAGACCACTTACCTGACAGTCCTGGCTTCACCAAGTGAGGAGACCAAGTCCCTCCAGGGGATTGGTGGCCATAGAGGGACATCCAGGGCCTGCTTGTACTTCCAGCTCTCTCCCTTTCTCGAATCAAAATTCCCACTAACCTCTGACTGCCAGCCCATTCAAAGACTTTCAAAAGGAATAAGTTAAATAAACACTAACCTAACCTCCCAGAGGAGGGCAGATAATTGAGCACTAATTGGAGAAACATTTCAAAAGCCATTATGGATTTTATTTGCAGTTCAGTAACTGCTTAAATACCTGTCTCCAGGACAAGAGGGTGATGATCTTCCCTGCTGTATTGGTAAGGTGCTCTCTGTGGGCAGTTGTGTTTGGACACTTTCTGGTTGTGTTTCTGAGAGCTAAAGGAGATACTGGTTCAGTGATAGCCTGGTTTTGCAACACAGACATTTTTTAATCAGGGCTAAATTGCTGACAGCTTATTTGAACATGATGATCATGCATTTGTTTCACTCATTACCAATGCAACTGCTAAAACCAAGGCAGATAACTGCAGCCCATAATAAAATAAAGGCATTTACAGTAGGTACTACTAGAGGAGCAAGTGGATCTCATTTCTAATCACAGAATCATAGATACATTAAAGTTGGAAAAGATCTTTAAATTCATCAAGTCCAACCATCAACCCAGCACCACCACCACGTTCACCACTAAACCATGTCCTAAAGTGCCAAATCCAAATGTTTTATGAACACTTCCAGGGACAGTGACATTAAAGTCCCTCAGCCCTACGTGACACTGGAGTTATGGTCTCTCCAGTGTAATGTTTTAGGTTAAGACAGTGGGAAAATCCCAGAAAAAAAAATCCCCAAACTACACCCTGTTGCATTTATCTGGTCTAGCCTCTCTTGGCGTTCCCACAGGACGTTCCTGCATTGCCTCACAGTTCATAGAAAGACCATTGTTTAATAGAGAAGTAAAAACATTTCCCCAATTTAAGTAATTAAATTTTAAGATAAGTGAAAGAAAGCAGAAAATTTCACTGTACATCAACAACAACCAAAAAAAAAAAAAAAAACAAAAAAACCTGAGCTAAGAGAAGCCAAAAAACCCCAAAAATAATGCATGGTAAAGTTTTATCTATCTATCTATCTACGGGTAGCAGGGAAATACTGATGTCACTGAGGTTCTGACTACAAAACATGGTGCACTATGTGAAGGGTCAGCGAGCTGCTGGCCACCAATGGTGCCTGGAGTCACCCCTCTGCCCCATGGCCTGACCCTGCCAGCACAGCTCACCAGAGGGACAGTCTCACCTTTTGGCCTCTTCAGCTCCAGAACCTGGAAACAGATACTTTTTTTGGAATATAAAGCTTCAAATATTTTCAGAGCCCAGACCAATGTTGTGCCCATTAGTCAGAAAAATATTTCTTCCTCCTCTGAAATCCTGAATTGGCTTTTGGTCTTAGGTCTTATGTTGGAGATTACCACTGGTTAATTTTTTTGGTTTTCAATAGTTCTTCCTCTAGCTTCATGGCCAACAGTGAATTGGTTAGTTTATCTCTGCAGTAACCCACATTCCAACTCTGCTATGTTACATTAAACCATAAAAAAAGAGCACAAGAATGACAACAACAACAACAAAAAAGTGGCTACATCCTTAGGAGCTTGGAGACCCATTAAATGAGCTGTGATTAACCACCTGATTTGTGCAGTACTCAGCAAGAGCACTCAGGGAAGAATTAGCATCCTGAGGAGAACACAATAACATCTTAAATCTTGGCCCTGGCTAAGTAGCAACCTACATTAATATATAATAGTATAAGCTAAATCAAAGAACATAAATAGAAAGGACTGCTTCACATTGGTTTCCACATGGATCCAGAAAAAAGGAAATACATTTTTGAATTTGGAAAAAAAACCTGAATTAAGATCAGCTTTGTCTTGAAAGGTATATAATACCTGTTTGTTTTTACCTGTAATAAAATATATTTGTATTATTCTCTAGTTATTCTATAATTGTGAAAGAAAAAAATGAAGAGAACTCCACTGCAGTACTAAATGTTTACCATTACATTAAACATCTGTGAAGTCCAGGTCAGGCAACATGAGCAGGTGACAGACTAGAAGTGCAGATTTTGGGGCTGACAGTTGTTCCCAAAATCTGCACTTCCATGGGTGTTCCATGGGAGGGTTATCATTTGCAATTCCAGCACTTTTTAGAGGAGACCATGTCAGGCTGGAGGTCTGACTGCAGGTGAGATGCATGGCTATGTAGGGAACAGGAAAGTGGGAATTTGGGCATGGCTTTGTGCATGGATCCATGCTGAGCTAGATCCATGGCTTGCAGTGACCTGCACTCTCACTGTGACAGAGTGTGTGCAGGTTGGGTTCCACACTTGACAATGCAAGACCACGTGAAGGTTTCTGACTGATAAAAGGATGATTAAATGAACATTTCTTGGTGAAAACTCATTGTGGAAACCACACTGAAGAGGCATTACTTGATAGAAAGACACTGCAAGATCAAGTAAGCAAGTATTGCCAGAGGCATGGTAAGAAGGGTGCTGTATTCTTAGAAGGGCTAGGTTTACTGGGCAGCCCAAATCCCTGTGGGAAAGACAAAGAACTGGTGAGACACCCTCTGATTTTCAAGCAAATGCTCAATTGCAGCTTTGGTGTTAACCTCTGATAGGTCCTGAAATGACTCCAGCTTGCCAGCCTCTTTCTCACTGCCTCCATGACTCACACCACTGTCCAAATTAGCCTTATTGGGACCCAGCCAATTCCCCACTGCTTCTTGTTAATTTAGCTCCACTCAGATGGAGATGGCCTTAGCAGGTGGTTGCTTTTTAGCTTTGCTCTCCCTGCTCTGCCACAGGGCAGCCAGGTTGATTTCTGTGGATGGGCTGCTGTACTTCTGGGGGAGGGTGTATCTGCTCCAAGGCTCTGTGGGCTTTCACACCCTCCCTGCCTGTGAGATTGGAGGCACTACTTGGCCCTTTCTCTCTGTCGTGAGAGGCAGAGGCGCAAGGCCTGTAAACCCTTCCTGGTTATCTGCCTTTCTAGTTTGTGTTCATCTGGAGTGAATTCAGCTGCAAAGTGATAGATGGACCATGGAGTACTTGTAGTTGAATTTGAGATTGTCACCCAGAAGTATTGGGGTAATTATCTTTCTAAATCTGTGTGTTTTGACAATGTAGAAAACAATTTGGAGTCAAACAGGGGTCATTGACTTATTTTATTCCTGTTCAAGAATGACAAATTATTATACCAACAGTGTGCCAAGGTTGATGGTAAGCACAGAAATGTGTCCTCTGTCTGTCCTGCCTGGAATGAAGATTTCACCCTTGTGTGCTCTGGGTTCAGTTTATTGAAATACAGCAAGCACCATGAAAAAGCAAATAGCAGCTCTAAACTAGCTGTGCACTAGTTTTGCAAACAGGTGGTTTGCAAACACAAACTAGTTTTGCAAAATGCAGGTGAGACAATAGCTGAACTAGCTCAGCATGAGAAGGGGCTCGTTGTTTTGCTGCAGGGTGGTAAGTGACAGAGAAGGTGAGAGAACAAGGATGCTTGAACAGGGCTAGGGATTGATTTGTGTAGAAAGTGTGTTTGCAAAGGCTAATCTCTGAAAGTAATTGGCATGATCAAATCCAGCTCTCAATTCATGTACAGTCAGGCTACTGCCTAGTATATCCTGCCCATGTCACTTAACACCCAAGAGCTAGCAGCAGTTTGTGCCAGGAATATGAGATGACTCATTTGAGCTGTTTTGTTTGAAGAAATCAGGTCTCTGATTGCACTGGTTATTCTGAAGCCTTTCTTACTGAGAAGAACAAAGCATGCCCAGAAGATGTAGAAGGGCATTTTTTAGTATGTAAATAATGTCCTTCACTAAGTTTATTCTTTGTCTTATTCTCTGAGATGAAGGGTGCCTTCCATGCTCTGACCAAAGGTGGTACAGCACATACACACCAGGCAAGAGATTGTTTTTAGGCTGGCTATTCTTGTCTAATTTATCATCATGGTACAGCAGGGGTAGTAGGCACCTCTGGAGATCAGATGGTCCAGCCCTGCTGGCAGCAGAACCATCCAGAGCAGGCTGTCCAGTGCCAGCCCTGCTTGTGCTTTGAGTTTTTTCCAAGAACTGAGAGTCCACAACTTCTCTAGGCAGCCTCATCCTTGTGTTTGACTACCCTCAGGGTAAAAAAAACATAAACAAAAAACTTTTCCTGTTTTTCCTGTCACTGTGCTCAGAAGAGTCCATGGAGCAGAGTTCTTTGCTGTCATTCCATCAGGTATAAGGTCCCGAGAGAGACATCTCAAGCCTGGATGTATTCTTATCTTTTCCAAAATATGTGGTTCAGCTGCCAAACTTGTGAAAACACAGATTGTTATATCCATCTTTTCCTGTCTCATCCCCCAACACTACATTTTTATTGGTCTGTTCTTGCCAGCTGTTGCTCTATTTGCCATCATCCTCTTCTGGAGGACTGGATGTTTTCCCTGGATGCCAATCAGCCTGTTTTGCCCTTCACATTACACTCTTCCCCATGGCATGCTAGCTCCCAGGCTGAAGGGTGGTAGTGGTTTGGTAGTGGTAGGTACTCACGAGGTGGCAGACCTTGGGCCTAGAATCAAGGGGGACTTATGTGAGGAGAAAAAAAGGAGATAAACTTGATCTTCCTTAGTACATATGTTGAGTAAGGCAGCAGCTGTAGAGCTGCCAAGAGGAACTCAGGAGAAAAGTGAAATATGTGGGTTTGGGGTTTGGTTTTTTCTGCTTTCTAATATAAGAAGGCATTATTCATCTAGCACAGTAAATTGCTAAGCTTCTAGGTCATAAACAAAATAAAGAGTTTAAATAATAAAATGATCCTTTTAGACCAGGCACAGAGCATTGCAGCCCTGCTTCTCCTGAGAGCTCAGCATGTGCCCTGGAGCCAGCACTCCCAGAGCTCCAACAAATGCTCAGAGCAGGAATTGGCCCTTAAAAAGAGTGGTGGAAAACAGGGCTGGAGCTGTCAGGCTCAGCCAAGCAGGATGTGCTCCTTCCAGGCTGAATCCTGTGAGTAGATGGGGCAGGGTGGTTTGGGAACCAGCTGGAGATATCCAGTTTCCAAGTGTGTTCCCCCTGAGCCCTTAAGTGAGCAGAGTGCTGTTCACAGTTCCATGACCTCCACTTCTTCTGCAAGGGTCAGAGAGAGAAAGCAGGCAGAGGTTCAGGACTTCGCAATCATATTCCTTTAGAATATTATTTAGAATATTCCTGCAGAATCTCTATTTAGACAAGGAACTTAGAAGTAGAGCCTGAAAATATGCAGGTTTTATCCTTTCATATCTGAATATTTTCCCTCACAAACATTCTTTTAAGCATGTAAACACCAATATTTTCTTCAATAAACTTCCAGCAGAGGTCTGAAATAGTCATGTATTTCCAGAAAGTCACATTATTTGAATAATTCCTGCTTCAGACAGGCATTTAGGAAACAAAATTGTCTGTGAGTAAAGTACCCCTTCTTCTCACAGTGAAAGAAACAGTACATCAAAGATTAAGATTCATGGGGTTTTTTTGCTGCTGTACTTACGCTGCATTCATATTTCTACTGGAAATGACAATTCTGTGTTTAAGGGGTTGGTAGACTGTATTTGTATCAAGAGAAATGTTGATGTTGCAAATTTCATAGAGAAAGAAGGAAATTAAGCTCTAAACCACAGGATAATTGGCAGAGTTTTGATATGTGTGTGCAGTGGGAAAAGTGTAAAATTTCTTACCTGATTTGGGAAGCAATATATCCAGAAAGGTTCTAGTTTCAAAGGAATCCATTTTTTGATTGGCACATCCATCAAAGTTATCCACTACTGCCTGACTGAAGCCACATGCTCAGAACCATTCATAGAATCATTTAGGTCAGAGAAGACCTTTAAAATCCTTGAGTCCAACCACTGATCCAGCACTGCCAAGCCCACCAGTAACCCATATCCCCAAGTGCCACATCTACAAATCTTTTAAATCCCTCCAGGGATGGTGACTCCACCACTGCCCTGGGCAGCCTATTCCATGTTCTATGACCCTTTTGGTGAAGAAATTTTTCCCAATATCCAATATAAACCTCCCAGGGCACAACCAGAGGCCATTTCCTCTTGTTCTTTTTTTTTGCTACTTGGTAGAAGAGGCCAGCCATCACCTAGTTACAACCTCCTTTCAGGTAGTTGTGTAGAGAAATATGGTCTCTCTGAGCCCTCTTCTCTCTTAGCTGCTCTTTGTCAGGCTTGTGTTCCAGACCCTTCAATTGAAGCTTTCTGAAGTCACCACAGGGTTTTTGGGGTAGTAAGGAGGAACCTTCCTGAGAGAGGCTTTTGGCTGTAAGGTCCTCCACCCTCTCTGATACATGGGATGTGTGCACCACTTATGTTATGTTGAATGAAGCCCTTCCCTATCCCAGATGCTTCTCTGAATTTCCCTGTTTTGGGGATTTTGTAACCATTTGAATCATCTCTCTGTAATCCTATATCATCAAGAACACTGATCTGGTTTTTTGCTTATTAGCATAATACATCCTACAGGTGGGTGTTTTTATTTCATAGCAAGTCAGGCTAGAACAGCCAAGCTTCTCTTTCCCTGTTTGTGGCAGTTATAACTAAGAAGGAATAAATTTTGCTCACTCTAACAGCCATGACCTTTTCAATCTCAAGTGCTTGTACTGAATTCCATTTGAGTTAGCAATTTTTCCTCCAGCACCCTGAAAAAAACCTCTTTGCCCTACAAATAACTTTCACAAATGCAAAAGCCCATTGCTAATCAGGTGGGAGAAATGTCTGGCATTTGGTGAGGCTCGTTAAGCTGGTGGCTCTCAACATGTGCACTGCTGTTAAAGGGCGCTGGGGAAGAAGGTGCGATGGTATTTGCAACCAGCCTCTGCTGCTGCTGGAACATCTGGGGAAGGGAGGTGATTGATCAGTGGAGCTTAAGCAGCTGTTAATTTGCTGCTATTGATCTTCCACCAGAGGCAACAGATACTGTGATCCAACACCAGGCTGTTGGACCAAGATAAAAGTTGCCTGCTTCTAATTTCCTTTGCTAACAACATGGCTGAGCTCATTGTAGTGGAGAAACCCACCCCACACCACGTGGGAAGAAAATTGTTTTCAATTCCTTGGTTTTCAGGATGAGTGGACAGTAAGATGGAATAAGAACTGGCTGAATGGCAGATCCCTTGAAGGAGAGTCATAATCAGTGGCACAGGGTGCTGTTGGGGCCTGTCGCTAGTGGTGTTCCCCAGGGTTCAATACTGTTCCATGGGGTTCCATGGGGTTTGACTTGTTCATCAATGGGTAAATATTGAAGGGTAGATGCCTCCTCAGCAGCTTTGCTGACAACACAAAGCTGGGAGGAGTGGCCGATACCCCAGAGCAGCCCTTCAAAGGGACCATAACAGGCTGGAGAGATGGGCAGAGAACTGTCCAAAGTTCAGCAAAGGGAGATGCAGGTCCTGCAGCTGGAGAGGAATAGCTCCACACACCAGCAAAAGTTTGGGGGTGACCTGCAAAACTTGACTAGTACCAGGATAACTGGAAAGTGGACTAGAGAGCAAGAGGAAGCTGAACCAGGGTTTGGTGGGAGGGAAGTTGGCCTGATAGGGGAGGATGAAGCCATCAGAGGGAGCCCCTCTGTCCTCAGCTGGCTGAGACACTTCATGTTTGTTTTTACTGCCTTACACAGGAAAAAAAAAGACTAGTTATTGAGAGAAATGCGCCATATGCTGTTGCATATGGCTGAAACATCTGCATATGTACCCAGGGATCTGATATATGTGATGAGCTTCTGTTACAAATCTAACAGTGAAGGAATTATCCTTTAGATAGGTTTTTTTATTCATGTTTTTTAAACTGTCTTTAAGACTCTTTGAAGGAATTCAGCCTCCTGGCTTTGTCTTCATGCGATTTCATGGAACCTGCAGGGTCCAGTGAACATAGAAGGTACTTACAGTTGTTTGTCTAAGAGTCACCAATACTTCTGCCATCCTCAGGGATGTCTGAAGGCTGAGTGAGTTGTCCCAAACTCTTCCATTAACCACTTCTACCAAGCAAGCAGCAGAGGAGCGATGTATATTCAAACTAAAATTATTCAAACAAACTAAACAGATGTTTTTGCACCTTCCATCATCCTTTTTGCCTCAGCTGATTCCTGTGACTCATGAAAGTAGTAGCATATAAAGAAATTAAAATGTACTGTGTTTCCAATGGTGACATTGTTAAGGTAAATAGTTTTATAGAGTTACAAAAATAAGATGGCAACAAAATCTGTATTCATAGCAGTTCAGATGAAATGGAACTAAGAATACTGCTCCTCATGCTTAAAGATATCACTGATAATCCAGCTGGCTAGTTAATCCAAGACACCCAGGAATAGTGACTGTAGGGAATCTGTTCATCATATATGAAAATCCTTCTGTTTTCCCCGACGATAGTGCCTTCATCAAAAAGGAGTTTGTGAAACACTGATTTTGTGTTGTGTTCATACAGCACCCAGCATGAGGGAATCTCCCATCCTGGAAAAAGTTGTTAGACAAAAAGAATTAGGGAAAATACCACATATCAAGTAATGAAGTGATATTTGTCTAGTTCCCTACTGAGCTAGAAGGATGCCATAGGGATCAGAGACACAAAGTGCTTCAGGACGGAGAGGTTTCTCTTCATGAGAAACCAAAATGTTCCAGCTCATTTAGTTGAACTTGTGGTGCAAAATTCTCAATCACATGTAAGTTCCCCATAACTTTTAAGGCAGAAGTCATAGAATCACAGAATTTAGCCTGGAAAGAACTCTAAGATAATCAAGTTCAGCTGATAGCCCAGTACTACCTTGCTTGCCAGTAAACCACGTCCCTCTGTTCCCCATGCACAATTCTGTGGATTTTTGGTTTTCCCACCTCTCAGGTGGAACTACTGAGCACCTTCACGTGTTTGAGCCTCTTAAACCTGCACATTTTGCATTTGCTGCAGGGAATTTCCTGTGGGGTGAGGGGCTGACAAGGAGATTGGAGGCATTTCCAGGTCCCTGAAACACTCCAGTTGTAGCAGTGCCTAGAGGGAAGCAGTGAATGAAATCTCCTCATAATGGGGATAGTCACTTATTAATTCAGTATTAAAATGATCTATTTCAATATTGAATCAACACTTAAGGAAAATCAATGAAAAATAGATTGTAAAACCATCTGATTTGTGGATGGTCTTGGGTGACAACTACTGAAAAATGAAAGAAAAGAGCCCAGACTGAAGCCCTGTGCTTCAAAATAACACAAAGTAAGAAATAATGTATCATCAGTTCATTCAGTATTGCTTGCAACCTGCTCTTTTGTGCCAGAGATATGAGAACATAAGATTTCTACAGAAGGTTTCTTGGATGGCAGAAATTCCTAGATACTGCTTGAATTATGTGCCAATAGCTCCACATTTGTGGAAGGTGTCATCTAATTAAACCAGAATTTTTAAGTAGCAGACAGCACGAATACCAGTAATAAGAGAGCAAAATCCATCTGTATTACAGATGGGATATGCAACTCTAATAGTATGGCTTTAGGCAATGTTTAATTGAGTAGTTAAATTATCTTTTCCAGACGGGAAAATAAATTACTGCTCATCTCTCCAATTTATTTTAGCTTCTCCACATTCTGTTTTCTGAGGGAGTGGTGAGGGAGTGTGGGACATCCCCAAATATGCCCATGATGATTTATTCACCCCATGTACCATATTTTCCCCTTCAAGGAGGATGTCTCATATGCATGTGGAAGTTGGTTGTATGTAACTGGCTGTATTCTGCTCTTTTCTTGCAAAGAATATCTGCTAATCAGTGTGGTGCTAATCACACCTGTATGTTACATATATGTGTGCATGTAGTTTTAAGTATATTCTTTCAAAAAAAAAGCAAGAGAGAGGATTACTGGTTCACCATCCTTCAGTCAAATCAGGAGTGTGTATGTCAGGGGAGCCATGCAATTCCTAGGAAATTTTTCCAAGCTTTGGGACAGCCTGACAATCTTCACATTGACTCACAACATTTTGTAGAATGGGATTACTTGTGAGGACTGTTACTCCTCAGGTTTCCTAAACTCAACCAAATGAACAGACAGCAATGAATGATACTCTGTGTGGTACATGGGAGCAGAAATGAAAATGTTGTACAATTTCAGTTGGTTAAGTATTGGATCCATGTGATTCCATCTGCCTGAACATTTTCCATGGTCAAATGTCTGCACACAAGCACAGCCATGCTAGAGTATGCTAGCTTGTGTGCTTTATGCTGGCTACAGGAGCACATCTGGTGTTCCATCTGGGATGAAAATTCCTGTCCCAAAGTCAGTCACTCTTTGGAAAGTCTTGAGCAGATCTGAGTTGTTTGCTGGGTTGGTACCTGACTTCTGGGCTGTGTTGTGTGACTGTGGTGTTTTTGATCGATTGCTCTGAGCCAAAAAATAAATTTCTCACATCTTGCAGACCTACAACCCAAATCCTCCACAATGTCTGAATATTTGTGAATGTAGTAACAGGCTTCTGTGCATGGCAGACAGCTGGGCTCAGTCTACCCCTTTCCAAACAAAATCATGACTTGCTTTCCAGTTGGTCACATCCCAGACATGGGTCTTGGCTATGGGCTGAATAAGATTATCATGTTCCCCTTGTGTGGTGTGAAACTCTGCTGAAATTCTGGGGCACAGTGTAGGGTGAAGTAGGTTTAAGAGCACTTTGGGAGGAAAGGCTCTACAGTAGTGCAGGAGAATCTTTTTGCTATTGGAGTATTATTACCTCTGAGAATAACTGATGGGACTAGAGAAAATGACTTTTAAAATTACAGGTGGTCTATTCTTCCCCTTGGTAAAAGCTTTTTCTAAAAACTTAATAAAAGATTGTTTTAATGAAAATGGATGCTTATTTCCCAGAAGCTCCATGGGTTTTAAAAGATGCCTTCAGGGGAAAATGCTGACTGGAAGAGTAGAGGATGCAAAGTTGATACCTCAAATATTTCTCTCCAGACATGTTGAGCTCAGAGTGCTTCCAGCATGGTCACTGTGAGCCCTGAAAAACTCCTTTCTTTGGTGTGAGTTGTCACAAATTTTTTAAATGAAGGAGCACAAATGCTTTTTAAGCTGCCTGGAACACAAATTTAAAACACACAGTTTGTGAAAGGACTTTATTAGCCCACTGCTTTCCCATAAGCCTGTCTCTCTTAGACCAACCCAAGTTTAGGGCTTTCAAGCAAACAGCCCTGAGGCACTGCTCTGTGACAGGATCAATGTTATGAGGGGTGGCTACATTGTAAGGATGAAAGGCTTGTTCTACACTCAGGACTATGTAGAGCAGTAAATATATATTTTACTGCATGTCTCTGCACATCCATAAACAATGCTCCATAATGCAGTGCTTGGAGGGATTAGAGCACTATGTACCAACTCAGACGGGTGCTAACCCAGGTATGGGGCATGTGCAGATCTCCAAGGGGACAATGCCAAACAGGAAAAAAAAATGGAGCTAGTGGCTGAGTCTCCTGCAACACCACCTCCATCTCCCGACAGTCAAGCTGCTCACAGTGGCACCTTCCCCACTGCTTCAGTAATTTTTTTCCACATGGAGCATCACCAGTTATCTTTGAGAACCTGAATCTGCCTTCTGCAAGTTGGGCCTGGTACCAAAACAAACTGCACAGTGCTGGGTTGCTGTTTGCTGCCCAGTTGCCCAATCTGTCCATCTCCCATTGCCTGGGAGTTTGACCCACCTCTGAACCAATTGTTATTTCCTAATTTTGGGTGATGACCTGGAGTTTCTCAGGGCCAAAACATCACCTAAACATAAAAGGCAGTGTGACTTCAGAGGAAATGTATACCCAGGGCATTGCTTCTCTATGCTTGCTCCTCAGCAACCCCAGTTTAGTTCTTGCACCCTAACTTTAGCTCTTCTTATCATTGTGCTGTCTCACATTCCAGGTGGGAACAAGAGTGATGCTTCAGTTCATAACTCTGCCCCTTTTAGTGACACTTCAAAGAAATCAGTGTAGGGACACAAGTGATTTTTATTGAGTTGTAAGACTGTGTTTTATGCGCTGAAGGAACACTTACTTCACATAAAGGCTTTGACATTTTTATAGAAATGGCTATAACTGTGTTATTCTATATGAGGAAGAATTTATTAAGCCTAGATCTGGATCTCCTTTTATGTTATGCAAATGACTAATAACAACCCTTCTTCAATACCAGCTCAGTGCCCAGGCCAGGGTTATTAAATCCCCCTTTCCCTTCCTTCAGTCTGCATTTATCAGGCTGCCACATTAGGCTGCAACACATCATCATAATTCACAAAACCAGTACAGGCTTGTACAGGGATACGAGGCTGCAAAATTAAAACCCAAGTTGCAGAACACGATGGTTTCTGCATGTTTTGAGAGGAGCAAGCTGAGATATTTTGGCCATGGCGTGTTGAGTGAGTTATGACAACATCTTGTTTTCTTGTGATTATGAAAAATTTCACAACCACCATATAGTGGGGGACAGAAGTAAGGGTTCATTTCCCTCACTCTCTGCTCAGATTACACATCCTGCTTTTTGTATTTTCAAGAGTGGTTTCCACTGTGCTCCATACAGACGTGGAATCATCCCCTACAACTCCTTGCTCTGCTCTCATCCTGGACCTAGCTACAGTGGGCTGGGGTGCCTGAGACACCCAGCAGGGCTGAGAAGACATTACTGCATTCTGGGTGATGTTTAGACGTTCACCCTAGTAAGATGAATCTTATTTCTCAAAAAAATCTTTGAGCGTGTTGGAGATTTTTGGGGGGGTTTGGGTGAAACGCTAGAAGTTTGAAAGCAATAAGGACTTTTCATTATGTAAAGTAACAGACTAAGAAAGTAGCCATCCCAGATTCATTTATTGTTGAATAGTTGGGGGCAGTCCCCTGGGAGGCAGACATGAATTAACCTTTAAAGGTGTATCCCAGAAGTAAGGCCCATTTTTTCTCAGTCTGGGACAACCACAGAACTACTGAAAGTGGGTATATGAGCTGAGAATAATGGTTGCTTCTCTGGCTTCTGTATGCTCTGAAAATACTAACTGAATCAAGTCCTGTCAGTGAGAAAAGTAAAGGAAAACCTTGCTTTGTGGATGTGGATGGGATTTTGTGTGGGCTAAACACCAACTGTTCTGCATCTTTTGTAGATGGATCTAACCCAACTGATCAGAAGTGGCATGTGCTGAGTGAAAAAATACTTATCTGGGGGAGTTCCTGGCCATCATTTCATGGACCAAAGGGAGAAGAAAAAGGCATTCCTGTGAGTTTCATTTTCTTAGCAGGTGAAAGTTACCAGTGTTCTTCACAGAGCAGTTCCAGGAACAGTAATTATGCTTTTGTTTATCAACGGAGAAGGGTATTTACACCTGATCTAGTCTCTGGGTAGATGAGATATTTTGTCTTGGGAAATTTTCTCCTTCAGGGTGGCTGCTCTCACACAGCTAATGCAGAGCACAATTTTCCCCTGCAGTGTAGTTGTAGCAACCTGCCAGTGTTCACCCAAGGCAACAGCAGTTTTCTCTGTTTTCATAGCCTTTAGGTCAGACTCTGGCATGACAAAAAGTGCTAATGTAGATTCTTCAGAGCTCAATCTGTGATTTCTGCTATATAGCATTAACTTCATAAAAAAAGTATTTATATCCCAGCAAAACACTTAATAAAAGTCATCATTTAGACACAGGGTAATTAGCTATAGTGAAGTCTGGACTGGTGTGAGCATCACCAGGTCCTGCTCTTTCTGAACTCATGTCTAGCCTTTTGATGCTGTGGAGAGGGCTGTGATGTGCACCAGTGGTCCCAGTGCAAGGACAGTCCCAATGCAAGGACAGTCGTGCGCTGGGGACTCTGATGGTGATGGGTCCTCACAGGTGCTGGTGTGGTTTGAGCCTCTGTTCAGGTATCTCACAGCTCACTGTGATGAGCAGAGCAAGTAAGGACTACAAAGCTGCAGTCTGGAAATGAGAAATAGATGCTGGGTTATAAAATATTATGCAATTAAACTAACAGCCCCCTTTAACAGCCAGAAATAAACTTCTTTGTTGAGGGCTCAGCTATGATTCCTTCTATACTGAAATAATTTCAGAAAAGTGCAGCCAGCTTCTAGAAAAGGCTTAAAACACGGGATTTAATGAAACGGAGTTAAATAAATCTCCAGACCCAGCCATCCTTCCAGGGCTAACGGGACAGCTGAGCTTTCCCGGCACCCCAAGCCAGATCTGGGGGCTCAGCACAGTGATGCTGAACTCGGGAGCCCAGAGGGTCGCGGAGAGGGGTGGGTGGGACGGTGCCGGGTGGGCTCCCTGCAGTGGGTGCTCATTCCCTGCTGCGCAGCTCCATCTAGGGGCTGCTGCTTGCCCGGAGCAGCCGGAGCCCAGCATCTCCCAGGCAGGATTCCGGGAAATCAGCTGCTCCTAGCAGGGAGGTGCTATAGCTGCAGGAGCCCCAGACTGTGCTGTGTCTCCGGAGCTGCCCCAGCCCTGCTGGGAGAGGAGGGAGGGAAGGGCTTTGTCATCTGATGTGCGGCAGTCTTGGCACCAGCAGGGATTGAGCCTGGGAAGCGCAGAAAGGATTTGGTGTTTGCGGCAGGCAGAAGTGACTCCTCTTTGCAATGGCGCTGGACAGGAGGCTCTTAGAAGCATCCACTTCACATCAGGTCTTTTCTCGAGCTTAACCTGATTGAATTTTGTCAGTGAAAGGGTGGTCAAGCATTAGAAGAGGCTGCCCAGGAGAGAGATGGAATCACCATGCCTGGAAGTGTTAAAAAATGTGTAGATGTG
The DNA here is from genome assembly GCA_018697195.1 of Certhia americana. Classification (NCBI taxonomy): domain Eukaryota; kingdom Metazoa; phylum Chordata; class Aves; order Passeriformes; family Certhiidae; genus Certhia; species Certhia americana. The sequence continues at coordinate 14,095,956 of CM031880.1, forward strand.
GTGTTTGAGGACACGGTTTACTCAAGGTCCTGGCAGTGTTGGGTTAATGGCTAGACTTGCTGATCTTAGAGGGTTTTTACAACCTTAATGATTCTGCAATTCTAAATTAACTCAGGCTTACCTCGATTTAAGCCTCATTTGGCGCGATTTACTCTGGTTCCCTGATCCTCGTCCCTGTGGTGAAAGGTGCTGTGAAATCCTGGGCTGGGAAGCAGGCTCAAGGGCATTTGCAGCTCCCCCTCAGTGGAGGTATTGCTTACAGGGAGGAATGGAACCACGGCAGCTAGGCTCCAAGACCACAGCAGCCAGGCACCACCAGCCTCCCTGAGCCCTGGCTGAGGTGGAGCTTTGCTGTCTTCAGGCCACTTCTTTTGCAGGCAGCAGTAGCCTACAGTTAATCAGAGTAAGGCTTGGGATGCTGATAAAGCAAGTTTCTGGTATGGTTTTCTTTACTGAACTACACAGAAAGGACTTCAGTGAGGATCTCTGAGGAGCACCTTGTTTTCCAGCTTTGCATTGCTCATGTCCCATGAAGCCTCTCAGGTGGGAGGAAAGCACACACAATGTTGCACTCTGGGAAGGTGTGAGGCATTGCAGCCTTCTCATGTGGTATGAACGGGGTAGAAAAAGGTAGACCCTGTGTTGTCATGCATTATCCTTTATAGTAGAGGTAAACCTAAAAGCTTGCCGAATCTGAATGCCTAACATAGGGAAAGGGCTGGGGAACTCAAACTGTGAGTGAAGGCACTGTGCTCCAGGATTCCTGGAGAGCTGATGAGTGGTAATATATGATCAAAGACTAATTGCCTTCAAATAAGAGGAAAACCAGTTCCAGGCCAGCTGACAGGGAACCTGCTGGCTCTGTCTGATGCATATGCAGAAGCACATCATCAGCAGAGAGAGTCAGCACATAAAGTCAAGACTCATAAGTATTTGCTAGTTAGTGATTGCGGGGGAAACATCACAGTTTTGTCATAGTAGTGAAAAGAGCACCCTAATTGTTAACTGAGTTTACAGGTAATCACAGTTACATCATACTCAGCAATTTTTCAATATATCAGAATAATTTTGAGGGGGTCCTTCTAAGCTGAAGAAGAATTGGCCACATAAAGAGTCCTTTCCTGGTCTGTATGCAACAGTCAACAAGTCTTCACCTGGAATTTCATTAAAGACCAAATTCCTACTAACCTCAGCAGAAACAGTAACAAGCAAAGAAAAGACCAGCAAATGAACCATCTTCTAGCAAGAAACACACAGCAAGATTCAATGAAATATGAATATTATTTATTTAAAGAGTGATTGCCATATCATTGGTGGACGCCAGTAAAACAGGAGCATCTGTCACCTGGCCTGGAGCTAATGCTCCCATGGCCATGTCCTGTCCTCCGTGTAAGCAGTGTATGACATTTCCTGCAGCCTTGAAGCAGAGCTTTTATATTTTCCAACATACTTAATTAGCAACTTTACTAATTGTAAATTTCACCATGAGTAGATGATAGAGCTACCTTTCATGCAGCACCAAATGGATAACTACTGTGAGCCTGCTGCTGCTACTGAAGCAGCCAGTTCAGTTCTGGATGAGGGAGGGAGGAGAAGGAGATGCAATACTTTGGTGTAATGGTGAAAGGCTTGACAGAGGGAAAGTGGTGTTTTCTCATTTTCACACAGAGAACAGGAATGTGTTCATGCGTGGGGAGTGCAGTCATGGGGAGAGACATGGGGTAATGGAAAGATACGACAGTGGAAAGCAAATAGAATCCTGCCTAGAGTTCTGCACCTTCAGATCCTCCAAGGCTCTGTTCTTCAGCAACTTCTCAAAACACACAAGTGCCTACATGCAAACCAATTAGACAAGCACTGATGTGTTTGCCTCTGTGCTGAAAAGACTAGAGATAATAAGAATTCTTCACCTGAAGGGAGGGGCCATCCTGTCAAAAGGAAAGGTGGAGAAACACTGATCTCTGCAGCTCACTGGGTGCCTTTCTCCCTTCATGTTTCCCTGTGACTGTGTCCCATCCAGCCAGGGTCTGTGAAGTAGTGTCCTTCACTGCCTGCTAGAGAGCTGCTCCAAGAATCCCAATCTGTCCCTATGTTCACCAAGGGGTCCTCAGCAGCAGGCTTGAACTTTTTGTCTCTTCATTGCCAGTTTATGTAAAAAAACAGTAAAAAAAAAGAGCCTAAGTCCTGCAAAGCTTCAAAAGTTTCAGCTGTTTTCCCATGTGAGTTTTAAAGACTGTAACTTTTGTTCCTGGTGGGGTCTCAGGGGAGCTTCAGGCAGGGTTTCCACATGCTAAGAGGATCACCAGTTCTGGTGTGCAGAGAAACTGGTGACTTTCTCCTATCTTTTGGTATCTCCAGATAGCAAAATCGCCAAAGCTCCAGATTTTCATATTCCATATCCTCCCTGTGGTTAAAGACAAAACAGATGCCTATTTGCATTTTTAAGGTGTAGAAATGAACCATCCTTGACTGCACAGTTGTACAGCGACTGCTCCTTAGTGACACATGCTGCACTCCCCTTTTTCCCAGAGCAAAGCTGTCATGGGTGCTTTGGATACAGCAAAGCATTTCACTGAGAGCCTTCCCTGAGTGAGGATACCCTGTTGATTCACTCTGCAACATCTCCTGGTGACTTTCTCCTGCTTGTGCCTAGAGGGAAAACTGGGCACAGAGAAAAGCCTGAATTGCAGCTTCTCCTTCGTCCTTCTCGGTGGAGAAAATACGAAGCATACTACTCAGTAAATTAAATCTATATGTGTCCTTTGAGGAGTGTTCATTCACCTGAAAGTCAAACTAAGGCTCCGGCTGGATTCAAATGTCTTTTGGGTGAGTGCTGGATCCAAACAAATAAGTCCTGTCATTGTAGCTGACTTTGGATAATTTTATTAGTTAAGATGCCAAATGCAAAGAACAGAACTGAAGCCACAGTGCCAGTTAAAATTTAGCTACTCAATTAAGTCTGGCTTACATCCTAAGCTGATGGTATCCTGTATGGCTATAAGCATGTTACCATTCATTTTACTGGAGAATGCAAATAACATCACTATAATACTGATGGATGGCTTAGTATGTAACAGGATCATGGAGAAGCTGGTAATTTTATAAAAAATTATAAATTTTGTTGTGTGGAAGGCCCAGTGTGCTGGATCTCTGCAATGCTTTCCAGAACATAGAATCAACAGGGACTATTTTTTGTGTCAGCTGCTATGAAAATAGAGATTTTTAGGAGTGGTGAGAAGGGGCAGCAATTTTCATGTAACTGATGTTGTGAAACTCATCAGAAATTCTTCACTTTTAGGACAGTTTCAGCAATGAAATGACAGATTTTTAAATCCTCCCACACAATGCAGTCATATAGTAGTATCACTAATTGTTGTACTATAGTATTATTTACTCCCAAGCACTGTCTTTCTTATTGCTGGTTTAAAGTACATTTGTGTGTATGTGTTCATACCTATCAATCTTCTTTCTAAACCAAAACTTTCTGCTTTCTGCCTGCAGACAGCATCACCCCGTTTTCATCCGACCCCAAGTGCTGAGGAAAGCAGTAAAGTAACCACTTGGTCAACTTGACTGCCAGGAATGTCTTCTACAACAGAAGGAAAGCCACATGGGTATGGCTATGACCCTGCCCCTGCAAAGGACTCTTTTCCTCTTATTCTCCACTAATATTCAGCTGAAAGCCAAAGGGGAATGCTTCACACCAGGCCCTTCTAAAGAACAGGGGAATACTTCACTCCAGCTCCTACTGAAGAACTTTCTGGAGACCCAAGTTTCTTCCTGCTTCTTCTCACCTGCAAGCAAGGAACAGCTGAGGGAAATTCTGCTGCTGAGGGCATCTTTTGAAGGAAAAGGTCTGTCAGCCCAGAGCTAATAGGCATAAAGTATTACAGTCCTGATTGCATAAAACATCCTTTTTATGAGCAGACAGTATGCAAGCCATAAAATCCACGGATGTGTCTGTACTCTGTAAAATGTGTCTTTAGATCTGTCCAGGGAATAGCAGCTTTTGCAGTTTATTTGTATGAGTGGAGTTGAGGAATGCATTCAATGTTTGTCACACAAGCCCGTGCTATTGTGACTGAGGGATCGCTCTTCCCCTACTACTCCCAGTGCACTGAGCCCTGGTCTAGAGTTTAATGTGCCAACCCCAAAACCTGGTCTCTGATACAAGTTATTGCCTAGTTGCATTTGCTCTAGCCACTCTCTTGCTTCCAGTGGTGCCTGTGAACTCAGAAAGAGAGCAGGGTTTTACTCTCTGTCACCTGCTGGGACCTGGTGCTGCCCAGCTGTCCCCACTCAGCACTGGCTGCTGCAGGACAAATCCACTCCAGGAGCAAGCCAGAAAAGGGAGGATGGGGATGGTGGCAGGTAGAGTTCATGCCTGTGCCTCAGCCCTACACAGAATAAACACAGAATAAATGCAGAAGACACCACATGAACCCTAGATGAACAGTTTAATGCTTCTGTGTTTTTGTATAAAAGTAGAAGTATCTCCAGGTTTTTCATGGTTTTCCTGGGCTTGTAGAGAAGTCCAATGGTTCTGACTTTTTTCAATATTTAATTTCTTACAAAATTTCTGTTGTTAACTAGAAAATAATCTTGGCTTTGTTACCCTTTTGGCAAGGTGGAAAGTGTTTGTGGTCCGCCTCAGCTAAGACAATAATGTGAAATTTTATCTAATCATCTAGTGTGAAATTAGTCAGATGTGACTTTTTTGCCCACGTAAGCAACTTCCAGTCAAGGAGCAGATTTTCAGCAAATGCATGGGGAGACTTTCTCTAAATTTATTTGTCATTGTACTTTTTTATCCTGCTATAGTGGCAAATAAGTTAGAAAATTGTCCACCCGCCCCCTTTTTTCTGTCCCACAAAGAGAGTTACACTTATGGAAAAAGGACAAATATAGCCACTATATTGTCTCAGCAGGTGCAGATAATGAGCTGAGCATTAATCATCCATTGGAAGATCTTTGAAGGTAATGCTTTGATCCCCAACAACATTCCCAGAGAAAAGAGGCGCTGCCTGAGTCTGCACAGCCAGAGTCAGGTGCTGGTTTGATGTTGCTTGTGCTGCTGAGTGGGAACAATCCTTCAGATAAAGGGTGCAGTGAAAACAGTCTGTGAACTACTGGAAATGAGGTCATGTCTAGGGAGCTCAAAAACAGAAACTGTGGCCATGCAATGTAGAGAGTTCACTAGTTAAAGACCCCACTGAAACTTCTGTCATGCCTTACTGATTTCTTCTATTTCAAGAGCTTTGTTGTGGTCTCCTTAGGCTGTGAGTTTCCTTTCATGTATTGGGTATTCCTCTAAATGTCAAAGATAATTGTCATAGCTGTTTTAAAATTGTTTAATGGCCACTGTATTAGACTTTAAATAATTCTGTACTGTATTGGGTTTTGTGGCAGGGTTTTGGTGGACGAGGCTATAGGTTGAGAAGATACCAGAAGCTTCCCCTTTGTCAGACAAAGTCAATGTCACCGGGCAACAAGACAAACCCATCACTGGTCAAGGATGAGGCCATCAGAAACACCACCCCTATAACTCTCCATCTTCACAAAAACCTTCTGCATTTTCCACAGCTAGCTATAGTCCAAGTAGCAGTGGGAAAGGGACGTGTTTTCCACACATTTGTGCTAACACACACTAGTTTTTGGAAAAGTACCCACCCCACCCTCCCCCAAATCTGCCAAGAAATTTGACACCACCCACTCTGTAGTCAGCACTGTTTGTCTGGGCAGGAGTATAGAATGTCACATATTGGTTAAACTGCATATAACTTGTAAGACTTTGTTTACATTTGCCTCTACAGAAAAAGCATCTCTTTCCTTCAGTATCTAGAGTTTCACCAGAAATTGGTAAGTATTGGTTGACTCGTATCAACCCATACTGTGGGAATAAAGCCTTTCCCATTCTGTTTATGTAGGTGCCACAGGTATTACACAATGCATGTAGAAGGCAGCCATTTCCATCAGTAGCCCTATGTTTTCATTGCAAAATGACAGCAGTACTGGAGAGAGGTGAAAATTGCACTGTGAGACTTCCAAGTTCCATCAGCTAATAGGGGTGTCTGAACTCTTTGCTCTAACTTACCTTGGGATGTGCAATAACAGGGAATATAGCCCTATAATGCCCAGATAAATGCTTTCTTTGCCAACCCAAACATTAATGTCACTGTGGTTCTATTCCAACAGAAGATGGGTGGCCAACTATGTAACATACTCTCTGGTAGTTGGGCTTTCAGCTGGACTATCATGGAGAATTACAGAGTTAGCCAATCCATCATTTCACCTGTCATGAAACATCTTTTCTGGGACGTAGAAATTCACAGAACAGATAAATAAAGTATTTATTTGTATATCATCCTTTTTGATACATTACCATGGAAACCAGTAGTGGGAAAAGTACTCTCAAGCAGGTGGTTTTGTTTCTAAATACTGTCTTTACAGCTTTCACCTTTCCAGGTCTGGTTCTGTTGGGGGGTTGGATTCTCATTCTGCATCTGCCACTAGATGGTATTGCTTTAACAGGCAGCTTCCTGCCTCTTCTGCCCCCTTGAGACACAGACCTCAGAAAAGCAGGGGCTGCCTGGGGGTTTAATATTCTTCAAGCATCTCCTGGCAAATGTTGTTGTAGACAAAGTCCTAGAATAGCAGATATTTAGTCCCACAACTGGCAGCTTCTTGTGCTTGCAGCACAGTTTCTGCTTAAGGGCAAGTTTTATATTTGCTCTATAATCCAGAAGGTAAGATAGGTCTGTGGTCTGCCTGAAATTTCAGAATACCTGATGTAAAAAATTTGAAGCAAACAGACAAAACTTTGTATACTCCAGGTTTTTTAGCTAATATAAAAATTTGAATAAATGGCTTCTTTTTCTTTCACAATTGTGAAGTTTTTCTAACAGTTTTGTATTTCCTTTATGTGCTCACAAAAGAAAAGCAGCTAATATGCAGGAAGTCATTCAGCAAAATTGGTATCAGTCTAGGAGATAAAAACATTGGTGTGATGAGATATGAAGTAACTTTATATTAAAAGTTAATGACTTAGACTATTCAGCCTTAAATGATTTGCTACTTTCTAATCCTTGATAAGTATCTTTATGGTAAGTTTATATGATGTGAGACTTATTCCACTTTTATGTTTCCGTGTTTTGTTGTTCTGTTATTAAACTGTCTTATGTCATTGCTTTCCCTGCTGGGGAAACAATCAAGAAAGTCAAACCAAAAGTGGAAAGAACATCCTCTAGTGATTAAATAAATGTTGTCTGTACCCACATTCATAATTTTTCATGGATCCAATTTCTATCTTAACTCTAAACTTCAATGATTTTTTAAAATTATTTTTAATTGTTTTACTTGTTTATAAGTAAACAAAACCTGTTCCCACATTTAGGTTGAATGTTGGGATTGGCTAGCTGGATTTTTTTTTAGGTGTTTTGAAGAACTATTTGGAAGTTTTAAGCTCGAGTTACACAGCAAATCTTCCTTGCATCCCCACCCAACTGAGCAGGTGCTACAAAGGCCCTCTCTGGTCCATGCCAGCCCCCTCCTGTCCCCCTCATGCAAACTGTCATTTTGCTGGCTCAGGTAGCAGTGGATTCAAAGTCGAGGGGTAATCTTCTATTTTAAAAGAGCATAAAATTTGTTGGTTTACAGTGAAAGCATGACCTCAAGAGCCAGACCCGACCCTGTAAGTGCTGAACAGCTGGAACTGTGCTGCATCTTAACAAACATGAGGGAACTGCTGGCTGAGCTACGTTCATTGCTGGGGAAAAAAAGTGCTTTTAACAAAATTCACTTTCTTTCTCATGCGTATTGGAGAAAACAAAATAAAATGCCTCGGTAACTTGTAATCAGAGTGTAGAAAATCAATGCTGCAGACAGTGCTGCTCCTTGCCTTCTGCCTTTACACACTACAGATGCTGGGGCCCATTTAGTGCCCACTGCCTCCAACCCAGGTGAGGGAAACTCACTCTGAAAGGCAAGATCACAGCAGGAACTACCAAAACCAAAGTGCTTATTTCCTCATCCTACCAATTGCAAGGAAAGCAACCATCTCATATTTCTTCTCTTCCAGGGTAGCAGGATGCCATGGTGGCTCAGGAGGGAAAGAAGAGGCCAGTGTGCCATGTGCAAAGGTTGCAGGAGTGCTGGATGGCTGCATGCTGCAGGAAAAGATGAGGAAGGAGTCATGTGGAGTTAGTTACTCACACAATTAACTCACACAGTTCGGCATGGCTGAGTGGCAAGATAACAATATAATTTTACCATAAAAGGGGAAAATATGTTATTATTGTGGTATATGGGATTCAATTAAATGGCAATGTCAATTAAAGAGCTTCCAGAGCTTTTGTTTGGAAGCTTGCAAGGTTTTTTTCCCTGCAAAAACTGTCCATTGAGTATTAACAATTAGTTCCCCTGCAAATGAGACTGATTCACAACAGAGACTGTAACACTCTGGGCTTCTGTTGAAAAGCTGAGTTCAAGTCCATCCTTTGGTGAGTGTTTAAGCAGAGTAGCTTCAGCAGGAATGTGAATGAATAGCTTGAACAGAGTGTAACCTTGGAAATGCTTAGTGCTCATCAGGCTGGAGGAAAGCGAACTCTGCAGGAGTCCTTTTTTGCAGACTCATTTGCAGCACCTATTAGTTATGATGGAGATGGTTTCTTTCAGATTTGGACCAGAATTCTTTTCTTTGGCTGAAGAAGGAATTTCAATTTAGTAGCAGGAGAGTAGAAAACCTTTAAGTGAACAAGCCTTCCTCCTAACAGGATGACATAGAGACAATTTGTAGTCTCTCTTTCAGAGAATGCCTCGGCCCTGTGTTATTTCATTTGTAGTGCTTTGCACTGATGATTTCATCAAAACATCTCAGTACCATAGGTTTTATTGGCTCCAAGACCACGGCCATTTCCTGGAAAGCCTCAACCTTCACCCAAGACATTTGACAGCAGTTTTGCCATACACAAATGCTCTCTATATCCCTCAGGGAAAGCACCTGTAAGCAGCACTGTTCCAAGCTGGCAGTGAGCCTGCTCAGGGCAGTTTTCCCTGTAGAGATGATGACTTTGCTCAAGGCCAGCTGAAGCCGCTGCTGGGGTCCTGGTCCCAGGCTGCCCTCCAACACCACATCTCTCTGGCCTTCCATCATTCCATCCCTCTGTCCCTTCAGCCCTCAGTCCCTCTATCTCTCCTTCCCTTGGTCCCTCCGTTTTTCCATCCCTTCTGGTCCCTCCAACCCTGTCTCACTTCATCCCTGCATCCCTCCATTCCATTGTCTCTTCATTCCTCATTTCCTCCATCCCTCAGTCTTTCTGTCTCTCCTTCCCTCCATCCCTTCATCCTTCTTGTCCCTTCTTCCCTCCATACCTCAGTCTCTCTGTTTCTCCTTCTCTCCATCCATCCCTCCCTCCCTTCTTCCCCCCTCCCTGCATCCCTCCCACCCTGATCCCTCTCTCCCTCATCCCTCTCTCCCTCATCCCTCTCTCCCTCATCCCTCCCTCCCACCCTGATCCCTCTCTCCCTGATCCCTCTCTCCCTCATCCCTCTCTCCCTCATCCCTCTCACCCCTCTCTCCCACCCCTATCTCCCTCACCCCTCGCATCCTCATCCGCTCTCTCCTCCACCCCTCTCTCCCTCATCCCTCTCTCCCCTTTCAATTTCCCTCTCTCCCTCAGGCCGACGGACACTGCAATACGCACCATCCACCGCTAGGCCGCGCCAGCCCCAGGGTTGCTATGGCGACGGCGGCGCTGCTCCCCGCGCATGCGCGGCCGTTGCGGCGGTTCGCTGCGGGCCGGTGGCGGCGATGGAGCGGTTCGGTCCGGGGCCCGGGCCCGTCAGCGCCGTGCCGGTGGCCGAATTCCGACCGTGAGTGCCGCGGCGGGCAGGAGAAGGGCTCGGGGGCGGGAGGGCCCGGCGGTGAGGGGCGGGGAAGGCTGCACGCTGGGGCTGACGGGGACAGAGCGGGAGGGGAGCGGCAGCTCGGGCGGGGAGGAACCGGAGCGGGTGGAGAAGGAGCGCCCCGGTTTGTGTTGGGCATGCTGCATAACCCGGGGCCAGCCCGGATCCCGGCCGTCGGGGAAACGTGCCGAGCTAGGCTGAGCTTACACACCAATGTTTGTTTTTGCTGCGTAGGGAAGCGATGAGAGTATGTCAGTGTAAGGAAAGTATTTGTCAGCAGTGGAGTTTTTAACTTTGGTAATAAGCTGGAGGTCATCTTACTCTTCTGAGGGTAAGTGATGATAGAATGGTTTTTAATTTCCACAGGGAAATTTTGAATGCAGTTATGTTCTCCACCCTGACAGTCCTTCAGGCAAACGCTAGTATAAAGGAAAAGAATTCGGATGTTTTTTTCTTTTTTAAGCTACCTAATAAGCTGCCTAAACCTATGGCAGTACATGAGCAGCCAGAAGTGCTGCTGCCTGCAGTGTGGAAGCTCTGCATGGTTGCACATAACTGTCAGAGGATGAGATCTTTTTTTCCCCACATTTCTACTGGTTTTTTTTCAAAGAAAAACACACATATTTGTGTTTCAACGCCCCAACGACTCATGCCTTTGAATCAGGCAATCTTTGAAAGTCAGAAGGGTATTGCCTGGCTTATACATTTACTTCAGCATAAAATAATGTGGTCAGCCAGGCAGAGTGAGTGTGAACTGGTGGAAGCACACACAGAACCAAGCTGTATGTGGTGTTTTGTAAACACAACAGCTGTTCTAGCAGATCAAGGTCAGGGAGACCCTACCGAGTGCATAAACCTTCACAAGCCCTCTCTTGTTGAAGCTCTAAGTTTAGGTCTGAAGGCAGAGTTCTGGTGTAGTGGCTCTATGTTCTGACTGTTACTACACTTATTCTAGATTTCTTAGTTAAAAACTGAGAAATTATTTTTAAATACAGGAAGAAACCTTAAAAAAAAGGAACTTGGAGTAGTAAGCTGTTAAATTCATTCCGTGTACTTCCCTTTCTATCCCAGCCTGTAGGATTTGTCATTTAACTGAACTTGCAGTTGCTTTAACAAAATAAAGGGAACTTGGCAAGTTTTAATGCAGGATACTGTCATATGACATGTGCATGTATAACTAATATTAGACATTTAATAATTATGCACTGACATAACATATTAACATAGCCCCCCTATGTTATAATGCTTGCAAAGCAGTAACAGGGAAAAATCTAAAGATTGTTTTTAATTTTGTTTGTGGGCTTAGACTGGCAGAATCATTACATTGTTTTGAATACTCTCATTTTTATTGCAGCCAACAAATGCATACTTCAAGTCTTTATTGCTTCCAAACAATACACTTACTTACTTCTTGAAAAGTAATCAGCTTCTGTTTGGAACAAGTTCTTGTCCTGTTTCAGGCATATATATTGTGACTTTCTTTTGTGTGTAACTTCTCTTATTTATTTCAGAAATGAGGGTTCATTAACATCAACTTTAAGAACGCTTCTGTTCTTCACAGCTCTAATGATTACATTACCTGTTGGGCTATATTTTTCATCAAAGGCTTATGTATTTGAAGGTAATTTTGTTTCTGCCAATTAGCATTATTCTTACAAAATTAGAGGAAAAGCACAATCGTCTAATAGCATCTTTGTTCTTCCTGTTTTGAATATTTGTTTCTGTATATAAACAAAAGGTCTTGAAATGTCTAATTAGAACAGAAAATTATATAAACGGTTGATGTATCCTTCCCTACATTGTGGTCTGAAATCCAAAATTTGCTGTTTATTATACAGTGGTTTAGATTGTATAGAGATGCATTTTTCTCTTACCTAAAGGGTATTTAACACCACCCTGCAGCAGAGCTGTCAGAATCATCAGAGATATGTTTTCTACAGGTATGGCAAACTAATCATGTGTTCAAGACAGAATAATATTGCTTATGAGGTTTATATTTTGCTTTTTGAAACATACATGCATCTAAACAAGTTATATGCAATTTCAGGTATTGAATGTGGTTGCTTGTGGAGATTTCTTATAATTTAAAAAAAAAAAGGGAAAGAGATAATGGCTGTTTGAACAAGTGGCCTTGTTGCAGTCCTGATTCTGCAAGGCTTTAACACTTACATCCTGTGGTTCTAGGAAGTTATCTCCTTCAGAAGTGGAAGGAGGAAGGGAGAGAGCAGCTGCTTTTAAGAGCAGTTTGAGTGTGTAACCGAGTTGTTCTGAGACAAGTCTCCTTTGGTGTGTACTGCTGTTATGTAGTACACAGAAGGCTCAAAGCTTGTTAAGTGACTTTTGAGATCCTTTTTAGCTTTTTTTTTTTTAATTTGAGGTATAGCAAGCTGAGCTTTTAACTTCGCTGTGTCAGTTAATGGCAAAATTTGTCAGCACTGAAAGGGTTGTCTTTGCAGGGCGATGGTTTTGGAGTGCTGTAATGTATAGGTTTTGTTTGCTTTGGGGGAGACTTCGTTGGGTTTTTAAAATAAATTAAGGGAAGCAATATTTCAGTGTTTGGTGTTTTGATATTTGAGGGCTTATTTTATATGAGATGCATTCATGTATCGTCTTAACTGGTGGGGCATTATTTTACAGTCTAAATAGAGAAGGTAATAGTCTTCTAAGTTTAATTGTTCTACTGTTTTCCCCTGTTTTAGAGGCAAATTATTACAGAATTCTCCCCCTTCTTCCTCCCTCCCCCATTTTACTGCCCCACAAAGAGAGTTACATTTAGGAAAAAAGGATGTTGAAGTTGGTTTGGTGCTGGAAGGTCCTAACAGTAAAGAAAAAGTGTAGAACTCTAAGCTTTTGACATCAAATCTAGGATATTTTATCTTAAATATTGAATAATTAAGTGTTGCTTTGTTCCAGAAATAGTTTCAAGGCCTTTAACTATCACAGTGAATTCTTTCTTGTGAATTGTTTCGAGCTCAGACTTTTGATACAGGAGTAAATGTAACTCTGGTCTTCAGGGAGAATTGTGTCTTGCCATGTCAGAGTTCCTAGCTCGTAACTAATATTCTTTACTTTCTTTGTTTTCTCAGGTTCCTTGGGAATGTCTGACAGAGACAGCTATTTTTATGCTGCCATAGTTGCTGTAGTCACTGTCCATGTGGTACTTGCTCTCTTTGTTTATGTAGCCTGGAATGAGGGTTCACGGCAGTGGCGCGAAGGCAAACAGGATTAAAATGAAGATCATCGGTGTCTGATGTCCACAGACTGTAAATCAGAATTTTTGTGAGCTGAAGGAAAAGCATTCTTCCAAGTGTGTAATACACATGCACAAAGAGGAGGCTGATGCCTCAGTTGTGGTTAAAATAAGACTTCTGCTCATCTTGACTGTGTACTGGTGTTTTCTGTAATGGTGATGGAAGTTGTTCCTTTAGCCAGCTTCTACTGTGTTGAGCTGAGGAGGCCTTCACTTGCAATTAAAGTGGAATAATTATATACTTTTGAAAACTCCTGTAGCTAGTTTTACCATGCCTACTATCTTTCTGGGTTGCTCTGAAAATAATATTGGCATGAAGCAAACATTACATTTTCAAGGAATTAAATTGCTGCTTTAAAAAGCTACATTACTTACTATCCAGCTACAGTGGAAAGGATGGAATTTCACTTTGCTGTGAATAGTTTCCTGATTTATATGTTTATATGTTGTGGTTTAACCCCAGGCAGAAATTGAGCACCATGCAGCTGCTCACTCACTGTGACCCCTCAGTGGGATGAGTGGAGGAATCAAGACAGCAACATGGTCAAGATAAAGACAGTTCAATAGGTAAAGCAAAAGCTGCACGCATAAGTGTGTTGGTTTTCAGTACAAATTCAAACCATGGCCCCATGGTAGCTATTACAAAGAAAACTACCTCTATCCCAGCCCAAACCAACACAGTGGGATAGGTGTAATTAATCTGTTTCTGTGTTTAGAAGTAATTTCAAAAATAGAATTGTTTAGAAACTCAGGTGATGTCTTTCTAATGTGAAGTTTTTTTTTTTTTTTAATATATTTTTTATTGCAGTGTAAAATTCAATCTTTAATTTCATTTTGGGAGGACTGTGGTATTATGCATTGCTCAACTTTCTCCTCTTTTACAGTTTATCCTGATAATGCAAAGGAAAGGGCATAGCATATTTTTTGTATGTCTTTAGATAGGCATGTATCTCCTTGATAGTTCCTAAAGTGTGCAGTTGGATTTCCTATGGCAAAGCAGTGTCAATAAAAGTCATAAGCTGCTGTAACGAGTGGTAGGCAAAGGAGCAAGAGAAAACAAGCTGTAGTTGTCTGCAAATGGTGTCTTTTATGAAGCAGAGGACACAAAAATGACCACGTGGAAAATTAGCATCTCTTCATAACGACTTACTTGTACACTGTGCAATGAAACAATATGTTGATTGTTTTCTTTTTTCCTTGGTTGTGTATAGAACTTCCTGTAGTCAAACCTTAGTGAGATTTTTGTGTTGTAAGATCACATGAATTTCATTCCATTGTTGTGCTGTTGTTAGCAAGCTTTTTAATCTGGCTAAAACATTTTTTCTAACGTTCCAGCAAGGCAAACTTTCTTAACCCTGACAATGGCTGCTAAGCTGTTGGGCTTGAGGTCATTCTGTTAATTTGAATTTTCCAGTTCATTGTATTAGTTTAGCCTTTCTTGGAAGTATTTCACTTAATATGGGGCTCGGCATGGTTTTGGTGCTGCATGTGTCTGTAGTAAGACTTCTGTATAAATGAGGCAAAAACTGGCTATCTGTGCCCAGTGGCTTGAGAATTATGTCCCCAAGCCTCGTTCCTGTCCTGTCCACCCCAGTCCCAGGTGTGTATAAGCATATGCACCATGGCACACTAATGCAAATCAGTTTTTACACTTTGTTTCTGCCATGTTACCTTTTCTCATCCAGAGTCTCGTTGTCAGGTTGCTGCTGGCAAACTGGAGAATCTTCTGAGAGTGCTTGAAGTGCAAAGTTAGTTTGTACATGAGCATATTGGCTTCCTGTTCCCCAGTATCTGAAGCTTATGTTGTGGAACAAATACTGCCCTTTAATAAAGACCTACCCTGCAATACAAGATCCACTAAACAACGTGTGCTGAACACTTTTTGAATAATGTCAATATTCCACGTGTAGAGTACAGCTTAAAGCAAATATATAGCCCTGCTCTATTAGCTGGGTCCTGTGTTATGTCTGTTTTATGTTTCATGTAGCAAAATCCCTAGAGACAAAGTTTAATTTCCTTGGAATAACAGGAAAATAATTCCTTGTTATAACTGTTTAGTTAAATCTGGCAAGTTTGGCCTCTGCTATATGTGCAGGTTCTGTAATGTCTCATCAGTTGGGGATAACGAGCTGAGCGTTATTCCATCCATTGGAAGATCTTTGAAGGTAAGGATTTGATCCCCAACAACATTCCCAGTGAGAAAAGAGGCACTGCCTGAGTCTGCACAGCCAGAGTCAGGTGCTAGTTTGATGTTGCTTGTGCTGCTGAGTGGGAACAATCCTTTAGAAAAAGGGTGCAGTGAAAACAGTCTGTGAAGGGTTGTCCCCCTTGAGCCCAGGGAGGTCCATGGGAAACATTCTCTTCTCCTTGCCAGCAGTGGGGAGCCACACTGGAGCAGTCTGTTCCTGAAGGACTGTACCCTGTGGAAGGACCCACACTAGAGCAGTTTGTGAGGGACTCTCCTGAGGAGGAAGGAAGGCAGGAACAATGTGTGAAGAACTGACCACAACTCCCATTCCCTGTGCCACTGTGGGGGAGGTAGAGAATTTGGGAGTAAAGTTCAGCCTGGGAAGAAGGGATTGCTGGGGGGAAGATGTTTTATTTTGCATCCCTACCCTGTTTTGAAGTTAATATCCCCAAACTGGGTCTGGTTTTCCCATGATGGTAATTGGGGAATGACCTCCCTGTGCCTGTCTCAACCCAGGAACCTTCAGTTCATTTTTTCTCTCCTGTCCAGCTAGAAAGGGGAGTGTTAGCATGGTTTTGATGGGCATTTGGTGTCCAGACAAGGTCAAACCCACCACATTTAAACTGATAAAAGATGTGGAGAAATCAGAACTCTTGTTGGTTTGATTTTTTTAAAAAAAATTTTCTATAGAATGGTGATGTAAAACTTTCAACAGTGTGGAATTCTAAAGTGGTACCGTAAGCTTGTTCATTTCATTACTAAGAATAGGTTTGAGACAACTCTTAAAAAGACAACTGGGAAAATCATCTGCATAAATCCTTCAGTACTTCACAGTTGCCACTCACTTAATGGTCTATCATGTGTCTGCATAGGTTGACAATTAATTTAGCTAAAGCAAGCAATTGTATCTTACAGTGAGCAAATACCTTGAGACAGATTGCAGCAGAAATTTTCCAGAACATTTTACAAGAGTGAATAGACAGTGGGGGAATTGGAAAGTGGGAAAGGAGTGACTTTTCATTAGTTTTTGTCTGCTGTAGTTAACATCTCTCTTTTTTCAAATGCCTGCAGGACATCGTGGTGGTGGTTACCCAGCCTGTGAGAATGTGCAGGTGAATGAGCAGCTTTGGTTTGTGCTTAGAGATGCCTGACTAAGCCTGTTATTAACTGCCAGCACTGAGTAAAAAGTTTCCAGAGCAAATGGTGATGGTGGTGATCATGCCATTAACAGGAATTATCACTGATTAAGGTTTATGAACTTGAAACAGTTACATTTGAAACAAAATAGAACAGTGCCTACCTGTTTCTTGCATTGTAAGAAAGGGCCTCGTAATAACACTCAACATTAAAAAAACAAAACAAAACCCTGAGAAAACAGCCAAACACAAAAAAAAAAAAAAAAAATCACCCATACCCTCCAGAATGCCCAAGCTCCTGTGTTATTTTCACTCAGGGTGATTCCAGGCAGGAGACTGGTTTTGCCATGCTGCTAGAGCAGCATGGTAAACTAGAGGGCAGGCTATGCTACCTGATCATTCTGATGGGCCAGGGGAAAGTGTGCTGCTCACTGAGAAATTAAGTTCTCCCCTAGTGCATTGGGGAATGATAAAATGTTTGATGTTACTGCTATTTTGGTGAGTTTTAGTCTGCTGTGACTACTGAAGTTAAACAAAATGCACTTAGGCTTCTGACAGCCCTTGCAGCTGGACATGGTGTACTGATAGCATCAGGCAGGGGGATGGTTGGTACTAGTTTAGGTGAGTGAGAGATGAGAAAGCAAGTGACCCTTAAATAACCGAGCCACACATGTTTTACAAGATACCATATTTTGGGTATGACAAATGTAGTTGGGGTGCATCCCATGGGGCAAGAGAAGAAGGGTCCTGGGATGCAAAGCAGTGACTTGGAGAGATGGGGTGAGGGCTGGAACATGCTATCTTGGCTTGATACATGATGTCAGAGGAACCATATGTTTTATTTGGAAGTGTTTAGTCCACTGTTTTTTAAGGGATTATGCAGAACCTTGGTCTGAAATATTGAATACAAATAATACAAAATAGTAAGCTAATTCCATTTTAAGCTTCCAGCTAAAGTTGTTCATAGGTTGACAGCATTGCTGTGTGAGATCTGGGACACATTTATTCACTTTTATTGTACAAACCATCATTGTTGCTGGCTCATAGTCATCTCATAGGGCATGGTCAAGCCCTTGATGTAAATATTTCTTTAAAAATACCAAAGAGCAACTACCACTCTAGTATTTCATTAGCTCAAATCATTTGTCAGTGAGAGTAATATAGAAACTGCATGTTTGAAGGTGACAGCACAGCTTGTGCTCCTGCAAGAGGAGGCCCTCAAGTGCTTGAATGGGACTTGCAAGAAGAAATTGCTGTGATTCACGGCCCCCACAGTCATTCTCTTATCTGAAGATACATCAGTGTCTGAATTTCTGAGCTGTTGGCATAGAGCTTGATTCTCTTTGTTAGGAGAAACATGGTGTTGTGTAACAATGCTGAGCTGTAGTTGTAAAAGAAGAAATGGAGGTAAACTCTTGGGACTTGAGCTCTGTTTGAACCTAAACAAAAAGCAGTAAGAAAGAGATGGAGAAAATGCATGTGGGTTCCTGTAGAATGCAGCTTTTTTAGGTGCTGGTCTCCCAGTTCTTAAACCATGAAACAGAGCCAGCCAAGGTCCTGTTTCAGAAGGCAGGGTTACAGACTGGGGAGCATTGTGGGGAAGGACACCTAGGGTGAAGAGCTAGGAAAGTTGAGTAGTTAATTCGATGACTGGTTGGCTTAATGCCTGGGAGGGAGATTTTTTAGTGCTCATTTGCTGTCATGCTTCACATCCCTTTTGTCCTACCAGCTTTGGATGGGATGCTGAGATTATTCCCTTGTGGGCCCACTGTTTGGAGGGGTGATAGGTGCTGCTGCTGTGCTCTTAAAACAGTACACACTGCTCACAGGCCTGTAAAAAAAGCTGTTGCTGCTTTTAGTTGGCACTGAGACACTGTGGTTTAATAATTTTAGTGGAAATGGCCCAGGGCATAGGCACAAGGGGGTATTTTATTAATTAAAACTGTTCATAATGGAAGAATGATTTATGAGTGAGAGAAATAGCAGTCAGAGATTAAGAACAAACACTGCTGTGGGTGTGGGCCCATGCTGCAGGCACCTTGGAGGAGATGTTTAATACCTTTGCAATTCTTCATCCTCAAGATGCAGTTTTTCTTAGCATGCTTGAGTCACTAATGCAGTTCTGCTAATGTTAGAGATCACCTGGAAGTTTGGCTTCACAGCTGGAATGCTGCTCATTTCACGGGAATGGGTCTTTGATGTGTAAGTTTGTGACTGCCAGAAGAACCCACTTAGCTCTCAAACCACATCACACTTTGAGCCCTTTCCTAGAGTAATTCTTACAGAATTAGCAAGTGTTGGGTGATTCTTTATGTGAAGCATTATGATAGAGCATAGAGTTTCCTTCACAAACTTGTGTAATGTCTGCAATACAATGCTTTTCATAGTAAAGTATGCCCTCACTAAAAAATTCAAACCACAAGTGATTCTGATGATCTGAGTGTTGAAACTGTTTTGATGGCTGTTTGTGTTAGGTGCAGCTACCTGTTAAAATGTGGAGTGGCTGTAGCTCATCATCTGCAGGTTTTGCCCAGTATCCCTGAGACTTGGATAGACACCAAATCCTGTGTTTAATAGAAATTCCTCTGCTGGCCTTAATGCTTAGGGGCTTCAAGCCAGCTCCCAGTTTTACTTAGTGAAAACTGGACCTTAGATTTTATATTTGAATTATAATGGCCTGTTTCTTTATGATAATGACTGACTGATCATTAAGCCAGTTCTGTTATCCTATCTAGCTTTGAGGCAATTCCTTTATTCCTAGATAGCATTTATTTTTAGCCTGTTACAGTTCTGCAAACAGCAGCAAGTCACTCACTTCTTTTAGTACTTCTCCCTCTTTACCTTTCTTATTAAGTGCTTTCCATGGAAGCAAATATTCCCTGTAGTGTGGTATCTCTTGTGATCCCTAGTTATGTTGAACTTTGTAGGGCAAGATGAGGCTTTTATAACCCTTATAAAAATAATATTTTATAATTTTGCTTTCCTACCCATATATTTTCAGAATTGTTGTGCTGTCACTCTGATACTTAAGGCATGAAAACAGTGATTTCAGGGGAAAAAAATTCCAGTTTTATAGAGAATTCCTGTATGAGTTATCTATTTGTCATGGGCCTTTGGGAGGAGTAATTAACAACACCAAAATACGACCATGTTTCTGTGTTGTCAAATACTTACTAAATTCAGAACAGTGGAACTCTGTGGTCAAATGTTGTTTTACTTTAGCATATTACAGGACTCAAGAACATGTAAGTACACTGAGTAGCATTGGCAGTGGGATCCAGGCTGCTTTCATTTCTCCAGCCCTAAAAGAAAACTACATTGAGCCTTTTGGTAAGGAAATCTTAGAGACTCCCTCAGGAATATGTGATGGATGCAGCTCTTCAAGGTGTCTGCCCATGCCAAAATGCAGTGTTTGCTTTGTACCAAGTTTATGCAAGGGATTAATTTGGAAGAAGAGCTGAGTGGCTTGTGAACTTTCTACCACAGGTCAACTGTGCTCTAACCGCTTGGTCCAAATTACTATTTGATGGGATAAATTATTTTTGTGAGCTTTTTGTGGATTTCGTACAAGAAGTGAACAGGTAATTCATCTCAGAGGGTAATTCTGCAGAGCACCAGAACTAATTTGCTGCAGTTCTATTCAGTTACAGATGGAACAATGGAGTAATGTGTCTGATTACATAAGCATGAGTTCAGTTATCATATCTGTGTGTGGATATAATGCATTAACTTGATTGACCAGTAAAATGGACAAGAGTAATTTATTTTGTGTTGTCTCCTTGAATTCTGACAAGACCATTTTCCTTCAGTTCAAACTCGCAGTTTGCTCATCTCAGAGATTCTTGAACAGTCTGACCAGTAAGAGGAATTGGTGTTTTTGTAGAAGCCAGTGTGCTCCAGATTCCTGTGAGAAGTAGGTGAGGCTTTGCATCATAAGGAAGTCCCCTTGCCTGCAATCCTGGCTTTTTGAGAATTACCAAGGACTGGTCCTGAATCAGATGATAATTGAAATGCAGAAAATGAGGTATTGGAGGTAACTGTGCCAGGACTGCTGTGGTTTGGATGGGTAAGAAAACTTATCCATCAGTAACAGGATGTCAACTGACTCTTCTTTTTCTCATTTGTATTCCTAGCACTGGGAAATCAGTATAAAGCAATCATTTACTCTTAACAGTCTTTGAAAAACACAATCTGTCTGTAATATTTCCTCGGGGAAAAATTCTGCTTTAAACTAGGCTTTTGAGATTTGGTACAAATTTAAGCTGCTTTAGCCAAAAAAAGAGCTTTTGGATAAAACTGGTATTGTTGACGGATTTTCCAGAATACACTGCATATTCCTTTTGTGCTAAAAACAAAGATGAATATCAAAGAATACTGTATGTGGCAGCATTGTACAGTATCCAGATACTACTTGGCTTGCATGTGCTCCCTGCTCTTCTTGCAGCTATTTGCAAAGAACAAGGTAGGATCCAGCTGTGCTCAGTCTTCATGAGTGCACAGGGAGAGCTGGTCTCTGTCCCAAAGAAGTCATCATACAGCAAGATCAGTCTGGCTAAAGGGATATTTCTTTCCACATATAAAAACATTAATAAAAAAGGCGTGTTGAAATTTGCACACTACTGGGGGATGCTGCAGCATTTGAACAGTGCCATTCTATTACCTTTTCAATGGTGTTAGTGCTGGACTTTTGTCCTGCTTCACATTTCAAGAGCACATCCCTTCATTTGGCCACAAGGTTCAGCTGGGAATGAGTTCAGTGGTCAGGTTGCAGAATATGCATATGGTGCTATCTAGGGTAAGGCTTGGCATAAGACAGGAAAAATACAGCAGTGAGCAAATGATAAAGGAATTAAACTAATATACAGTCCCTATTTTATCATGTATGCCTTGGGGTATGTGCATGACTTAGTCTCAGCTCTAAGCAGTGCATTGTTTGGGAAAGTACATTCAAGCATGACTAATCTGCATTTGTCTCCCTCTCCCAAAACATTGTTTCATTTGAAATGTTTTATTTCTCCGTATTTAAAGAATATTCTTTCATAATGCAAAAGCTATTTTTCATTTTTCTAGAACAATTGGTTGAAGTGTTTCTATTAATCTTTCTATTAAGCACTTCTATCTGCAATATACAATAGAAACGAATTGATTTTTATTTTGAGACAAGCTAGCTTTTTATCCTACAGAAACAATGACTCATGAGATTCATCCAACCCTCATCTGTATTCCTCCCCCAACTAATAAGTTAAATGTGAGTTTTGTATTTGTATTAAAAGACAGCCTGTGCGTACCTCACCAGGGAGCTTGTTTGAACATGGAGTTCACAAAAGAAAAATTCTTTGCCACAGTAAAACTGCTTAGTTGGTCATTAAGGAGCTTTGCAAAGTTTGCTCCTTAGGTGAAGAAAACAGTGTTAGATTTAATTCATTGCGCACACTTACAGTGATCTTAGTCTGGTGTGCACTTCATTATGATGCCAGAAGGTTTGTGGTTCCGATACATGAAGGGACTGCAGAAGGCAGAGACCTGTAATGCTTTGTCTTTGGGCCTGTTAATCCTGCAGATGGGGAGAGCATCAGGATGTATAACATCCCACACTGATCTAAGATAAAAACACACTATTTCATTCTGAAATAGTCCTGCAAATGCTTGTGCTGGTCTAACTAAGGGAATGTGAAGGATGGGTGCAGGTATTTGTAGTCAGTGTACCTGCTGAAGCCCCATGTGGTGAGGAGACACCCTTAGCTGGAGCTGACTCCACATTAATGCAGAGAAGCTTGTTTAAAGCTAAAACGAAGTATGGGCTTGCAACTCCACAGTGTGGATGGACCATGGGGGATTAGCTGGGAGGAAAAAGACCTTTATCAGTACAGTTTACTGCATGAAAAATAGCCAATTTCTCTGCAAAGCAGTGGAGTTTGCATTGGGCTTTTTTAACTGAGCAAAGTCTTCTGGGCCTCCAAGTACTTACTTCTTTTTGGTGTACTCTGGAGAGGTTTGCAAAAGAAACTTTCCAGAAACTTTCATATCCTCTACATCAACTTGTTCCTGTTTGGACACTGCTTACAAAACACTGCCTTGCAGATGTTGGGATAACTAATACTTAACTAAGAAAAAACTCATGAGATTAATTTTCTAGGAACAATAAAAGCTTCACACATAATTGTCTCCTCCCTTCACCTTTCCCTAGGGATGGTCTGTATTTGCAGAGGCTACACAATTGACATGTCTATTCTCTTTGCCAGCCAGAGCTAAAAACCTCTTTCTGTATAACTCTAAGGCCAGACTATCTATGGATTCCTGTAATAAGGGGGTTTTTCATCACTTCTGTTTTCCTGTAACTCTCCAAAGCAAGTGTGCTTCTCTGTATGGAGCTCTTGATAGGTGAATCTGTAGAAGTGCAAGTGACTGATCTGTACAGCAAAGGGTTAAGAGAACATACATCTGCAAAATTGAAAGATGAAAGCAACCTAGACAATTAATTTCACATTTTCTTATGGAGAAAAACATTTTGAGCAGATACAGCATGTGGAAGTAAGCAGAAAAACACCACCACTGGCAGAATTGGGAAGTTGAACTAGGTGTTGAAGCTCAGAGATTGAAGGCCCAGAGGGTAGTTCATACTCCTGCCTTTCAGCTCAGTCAGAATTAGGGTTGCACGTGCAGCAACCTAACCAACTCAGCTTATGTGAAAATTCTGCCAGAAACATGCTGGGCAGCCCTATGAATAGGCAAGGAATGTCTTTAGTTTGACAGGTAATATTTACTTTCTCCCATCCCCTCTCCAGACAAGTGCAAGAGAAAAATACTGTGATTCAGTGTAGGCCACTAGGCCAAGAGAGATTTTTACATTTCTCTGACAGAGTGGATTTCAGTTGGCTTCAGTGGACAAGGTTTCATAGGCATTTCAGCACTAGGACTGACCGAAGTGCAAGTCAGGCAGGGTTTTGGTTTGGGAGGATTTCTCTTGGCTGTTATTGACAGCTTTCCTTAATTTGATTTTCATGAGTGATGTGTTGATTTGAGTTATGCGTGAGCTGAATGTAATATTCCAAATTTAAGACTTCAAGATAAACAATTTCCTAATGCAAAAGGCAGTCTCAGAGACTTCCAAAGCCTTCTCATGATAAAAGTAATTTCAAAGTAAAAATCTGTATGCTGAAAAATATTTAATTTCACAGAAAAGTAATTTAAGCAGCATGTTTTTTGCAGTTTGATGGTGTTCCATACAACACAGTATTAGTTTCCTTGTTCATTTGTAGGTGTCTGCTCATTAAGATCTTTACAAAGTGTAGGGGCTGTTTAAATGCTTTAGGGGATGAGTATATTTATTATGAGCTGATAATCCTTGTAACTTGTTACATTAAAATATAAATGGATTATATTCTGATGAGAAGCATGAAAGTGATTACTAAACTGTAGAAATAAATGTGTTAGAACCCCAAATAGTGTAATAATCCTCTTAAGGGGAAATTGCATCTCGTTCATTTATAATGGTATTGTGATTGGCTTTGTTTTAGTCCAGCTTTTGAGTCAATGCTTCCATGAAATTCTCATGACTTGCCTTCCAAAATGACATCAAAGACAAAAGGAGAAAAACAGTCTTGACAAAACCAGGTCACTACATCAGCAAGAGCAGAGTGGGCTGAGCAGTTCTGCTTCCTAAATCAAAGCCTTGCTGCAGGAGCACTGCTGTGCTCCCATTAGTGTGTCACAAGTGCCGTCCTCAGCAGTGAGGGACCAAAAAGTGTCACAAGTGCAGAAAAAAGGCTGAAGGCTTTGACAAAAGCCTAGTGCCTATCTCCTCAGAGCGCTGCTATGCTGAAATGAGGATGTGGAGGTCCTCAAGGTATCCCTTCTGGGTAATGTCCCGGTCCCAGCTATACTTTGTACCAGGAATGCACAAGAAATGAGGGGGAGTAGTGAGTCCTTTGTGCCGAAATCAAGCAAAAATCCCAGCATGGGATCTCAGTTGTTCTGCCAGTCCTGCCCTTCCTGAGGTCCTTTCATAGTCTTAGCCAAACTCCCAGGTGTGGGAGAGACTAAGGGTCTTCTAAAGGATACATATCTGGACTGTGAGGGAAATGTATGGGCCAGAACCCTATCTCAGTCTGCCCTCAGAGCAAGGAACTGTCAAGAAATCATCATCTCCCTCTCCTGCCTCAGTTCCTGTGTATCCCCAGAAGAGCTGTCCATCAAGGGACAGAGAGGGGGATTTGAATACGCACACAGGGCAGTGCAGGCTGCTTTGAAATTGCCATTTCATTAAAATAACTCCATGTACAGTTTGGCAGTCTACAGTGGTGGGATGGGACCGGGAGTACACTCAGGAAAAGGACTCTCCTCCTGGATCCAGTGTGGCTGTATCCTCCAGGCTTTTTGTAAAGGGCCAACATAGTGTCTTATAGCCAAAACTTAACGAGATACTTATAGCTGGGAGGGCTTGGTAATTAATGTCTAGTACAACCTACTGTAACATACTGCTGCTTTTACGTGTGTTTTGTGCAAAGTGGGAGTGCTGAGGCATGCTTGTTTGCTGTTGTCTGACGGGGAGAGGGTGACAAATCCTACAGGAAGAAGAAAATGTGTTTTCCATCTTTTGGGGTTTTAATTAAATTAACTGCAGTGGCAGAAATGGCAAACTGCCAGGGCTTCTCCTGCAACTGAGCAAGCACTTTGCAGAGGGGGAGCCAGAGCACAGGAGGCTCATACAGGTGTCTGTGTTCAAGAACAGCATCTGTTCTGGCTAACAAGCCTCCCTCTGTGTTGCTGATTTACTTAATGAAGAAGAGACCTTCACCTGTGTGTCTGTGACCATGTTGGTGCAAGGATTTGGTGTTCCCACGTGGGTAGCAGTAGCAGTCTCTGGCAGGTTTCACTAAAGCCATCCAACAGCATATGTAGCAAATGCTAATGGAAGCCACATGGCACAAGCTTTGCTCTTTCTATGAAATACTTCAGAGAAGATTTAGCAGAAGCAAAGACCTGTTCTGGGGCTTGGAATGTCATGCTGTGCAAAATCTCCTAATGGAGCTACTACTGCCTGCTGAAGCCTGGAGTCTGCTCCTGCACTTGAGATCCAGAGTTTCCCTGGCTGCACCTTGTTGGCAGAGACATCCCAGTTTCCAGGTGATGTAGCTCACAGAGGTGTTTAGATCAGCTGCCTCTCCCCACACCCTTCTGATGCCCTGCAAGTGCTGCAGAGGGATGGAGAGAAGGCACCTGGGCATACGTGGTGGGTCTATGTCCCAGGGGATGCTGTGACGGTACAAAGCAACTGCCAAGCACAAGCTGGCATCTGCCCTTACCCAACAGGTCATCCAGAGGAAGAAAATAGGGAAGGAAAAGAGAAAGTCACTTTTTTTAATATTAGGAAGACCTGCCTATCTTTATCTCCATGCAAAACAGATGACTTCTATCACCTGGGACTTACCTGTGTAGGATTTTGAGCAGAGCAAGCTAATAATGACTGAGTCTCATAGGGATTTAAAATGGAATTCTTGCTTCTTGGTGTAAATAGGAAGTGATAGTGTAGGAAGACTTTAGTCTTCTAGATTTATTACATTTTGTAGGATTATAATTTTTTTTTGTTTCATCTTGAGCACTGACAGAGTCAAGCAGGTAACTGAAGGTACCCACAGAGCATTTTAATAGGGCTTTTTCCTGAATTCACCTGAAGCCAAGCCCCCTCTGACCACAGCCCCACCTTCTCATCTGCATTTCGTAAGAGTATTACTGCTGTAATTAATAGGACTTGTATAACAGTACCTAATTAAACTCTGATCATATAGTGTAAATTTAACTTGATTATCATTAGCCTCAGTGAACTCTGCAGGAGATTAATCCTGGTGATTCACTTAGCACAGACAGCAAAAGCAGCAGCTCTGCAGAGGACCAAAATCTTAGTGAACAGCAAACCCTGCAAGGTAGGTCTGGGTAGCGACAGTAGCACCGGTGTCAGGGAGGGGTCTGCGCTGGGACGGGACTCTCCCCAGTTTCAAATTGCTTAAAAGCCACTGGAATGCCAGGAGGCTTCTACAGTGCCGTTCTTAAAACCACTGAATAAGGAGTCTGTGAGAGGATTATGGCTTACATAAGAGTTTTATGTCTGTCCTAAAGCTACAGCCCCTATGCATTTGTGTACTGCGTAGGGTGTCTGCCAGCAATTCATGGACACCAGGATGTCCTGAGTGACTATGAGCCACGTTTTGTTTGGGATTATTACAGGGACAGGACCTGGTCCTGGTCTTATGAAAGCCGATGAGGTTTAGTCTGTGGGAAGAGACTCTGTATTTCTTTAACTTAATTCCTGCATGTTAAAATGCTGTATACTTTGCTTCTGCACATTGTGCTGGAGAATTCTTTGCTAAAAAAAAAAAAAAATAAGCCTTTGGCAAAATAATGGGGGGTTGTCTGTATGTAGTCCTGAAGTACAGGGTGTGGGGTTTGTCCTATCTTTGGCTGAACACATCTGTTTGTTTGCTGCTAATAATAGTTTAATCAATGGGGCTGATTCCTGCATATTCTCTGTCAGACAGTAGCCCAGAAGACCCAGATGATAGCAAAAAATGGTCTTTTGTATTTGTCACTTTTTCATTCTTGTTGTTGTTGCTTAATTAAAAGCAAAGAGAAAGTTTTACTCCTGTTTGCATGAGTGGTCACATCAAACGGTACAGGAAAATCTAGGCCAAGCTGCTTTCAGTGGGCTAAGGAACATTATAGCATTGCACCGCGTCCTTTCATAGTAGCAATGCCTCTTTAATAAACGTCAGGCACCTTTTGAACTTTCTTTGAAAACGTTAGTTTTGCTTTCCACAAGTACCCCAGAGCCCACCCTGCCCCCCCAGCTCGCTGTGGCACGCTGTTATTGGGAGATGTGTCCGTGTGGGATGGGAAGGAGAGGGATGTGCACGGGGTGCATCCTCGCTGCCTGCAGAAATGGTGCTGGTTATATAACGCCCTTGCTGGGTAATGAGGTGAAACTCTGTCAACTCTTCTGCAGGAGCTTTCAGAGGGTTTGGGGCTGCTGGCTGGCTGAAGGGTAAGTCAGGGACATGTTCCTTGGGGGGGGGGGGGCAGTGTGTTGGGGTGCACACGCAGGTGTCAGTGTGTACAGAGCTGGACAGGGGCTGCAGCATTAGTGACTGAGATGTTGGTGCAGGCAATGGTACCTCAAGCAAACACGGCCACTCAGCACCTTACCTGAAATAGATCATTTTAGGGTATTGCTACTTTGTGAAACAGCTCTGTAATTTGTCTGTGCTGTTTGTCTGTTTTTGTTTCAACACAATTAAACATATCTCAAACACAATTAAAAATAAACTGTGCTTAAGCCACAATGCCTTCCTTTAATAGTGGTGATGATACTTTGTGAGAGAAGGCTGTGCTCAGGCAGTGAAATACTTTTTATCAAATAATCCAGGATGCTGATACTATTCAGAATATAACTTGCTGGGGCTTTGCTGTTGTTCTTTGCACTTGCTACTGTTTCTTGCACTTGTAGATTTGTACCTGTTTGCAGCACAAGTGCTGTGTTTGCTTGTCCGAGTGGAAATGTTCACGTTGACTGATGAGTGCGTTATGGATGATTGTGTCCATGAGTGCCGGATGTCTGTGTCTGTTTTAAGATGGGGACTGTAGGTCTGGATGTGCTTGCCACTGTCATGGAGGAGTTCTCATATTCATAACACTCTTATGGAGCTACTGTTAAATGTGTGTCTCAGAGCAGAAAGTAATCTTGGTTTGCAACAAGATTTAAAAAAAAGGAATGCCTGAGCTTTTCAGGGTTATATTGTGGAAGCTGCTTTTTCACTGTAAGTACTGTATGTGCCTCATGTACCTGAGAGCTACTGGGGGAACTGATTCCCTTACAGAGGCAGAAGGGCTGTGGGGAGGGGCTGTACATCCACAGCACAGGCAGCTGTGAGCTCAAAAGATTCCAACAGCAAGAAACGGAACCCAAGTAAACCTAAATAAGCAAGAGATCTGAATTATTCACAAACAGAAATGCTAGTTCCTGAACAGTCAGGTGTCTGAACCCTGAGCAGCCTCAGGCCATGGGACTGGCATTGTGAGGGTGAGCGTTGTCCTAAAATGAACTGTGCAACAGAAAAATCGGTTGGTATGATATACAGGCTCATATTCCCCTGGGACTGAGAATCTCTTGTATTTAATTTTTAGACTCTTTTTTTGTTACCGTCTAAAAAACACTTGATGTCACAGTTTCTGTCACTTTGGCTTTTGCATTTGTTCCTTGTGATATTCAGCTGGAATAGCAGCTTGCCAGGGCCCACATCCTGTGTCCTATTTCATCTTTCTCTCTCTCTTGCTGTGCTTGAGTCCAGTGGTCCCATAGATCTGGCTGGTCCCTGACTGGTTGTGTGGCCTTTGTGTGAGGAGATGGGTGTAAACACTGCAGCTTAATCTGAGGGCAGTCTCCTTCCAGACTCAAGAGACCTGCACAAGGACTGGTTGCCACACTGTATCTCTGGGGTCCTGGGTAGTCAGATGTGTGGTAGCCACTTCTTTTGCATCTCCCCATTTGGAGGGCTCCTGGTGTGTTGATGAAGTTTTGCAGGGAGCAGGTCCCCGGTGTTTTGTACCCCCACCCAGGCACCTGGGAGCGGGGCAGCCAGATGTGTCAGCCACAGTGTCCAGAACTCGGACCCCAGGAGGAGAAATGAGCTGATGAAATCTCATCTTGGTGGCAGGTGTGGCATATAGCCATCTTTGCACCAGGGAGGTGGCTTTTCTGTGCTGCAGAAACCCCCTGTCACTTGGGAGAAGATCACTGGTTCCCCCATCCTAGCAAAGACAGCAATGGTGTTAGGCTATCCAATGCTGCTGGCTCCCAAGCATTGTGTACATCAGTGAAGATAGGTAAATCTCCATAAGTGACCACAGGTAGAGAAATACCACAGAGCTGTGTCGTTTTTCGTACATGATCACTGAATTGCTGGTGGCTTTGTAGCTTTTGCAGCCCCATAGCTGAGCCTGCAAGGTCCCAGTTGCTGCCTACAGATGATAAGCCTTGCCCTGTATATCAAGCAGACTCCTCTGTGCACACACATGTGTTTAATTACCATCATGAAATGGTAATAAAAAATCTAAAATTTTTGGGGCTGGGATTTGCTGTCTAACTGCAAGCCTCCTGCTGGCAAAACAGCTGAAGTTTGTCTGAACTCCACCACCAGACAGTTGTTGTCCTCCACGAGCAGCTCTCTGAGCAGGCTGATGTGGCTTGTTTCATTTGTCTCTGACTTGCCGGATTATGTTGGTGCCAGTACCTCTCCTAAGTCTTTCCTATGGTGTAAATTCTGCCTGGTTAGAACTGCTGCCAGCCAGATGCCTCAGCAAGAGCTGTGCTAGGCATGCTTTGCCCAAGGAATAACTTCCTTCTTGAAGGAGCATTGTTTTGATGTAGACAAGGGTCATTAGGACTGCGCTGACTCGCTGATGTTGGTACCTATTCTGAGAATGGGTGTTGATCCCACCGTACCAACATAAAGCCATTTGATGCACTTTGCAGTAAAATGACTCTCTGACACTTATAAACCTTTCAAGGTATTAAAATGGCTTTAAATCCTATTGCATTTCTTGCTTTAGCTTGGAGCTGGCCCAGAGCTGGGTTTGAGTGGCAACTCATGCCACTGCTTGCAGTTTAAGTTCCTTGGGATGGGTGATGGATCCCTGCCCTCTCCCAGTCCCCCTGCTGCCTTTGGTGTGGGCTGAGCCCTAAGTTTAGCTCTAAGCTGCAGCCAGTGACAGTGTCAACAGGCAAACCTCAGCAGCAGGATCAGAGCCCTGTTTCACAAATTGACAAGGAAAATAAAGGCTTTTATTCCGTAGGGAGGAGAGGACAAGAATTATTTCAAACATTCTGATAAGCCCCTAAAGTAAATAACTAAGTGTTCTTCCATTTTGGTGTAGCTCTTGGAAGATTTCCCAGGATGTCTTTAAAGAGCTCATTGTAAAATAGTGGGATGTTCTTTTCCCACAGGTGTATGTTCAAACAAAAACATTTCACTTGGAATTATTACAGAATTACCTGGTCTTGGGCTTACTGTGAGGAGCTTTAGGAAATCACTCACTTGGGCTGTGTTACATGGGAAGTGCTGCTGCCATGCGGCTCCATGGTTTGTATAGTAGCGAAGGCAGAGGTTCAGAACATGATCATGCCTGAAGATT
This sequence comes from Certhia americana, assembly GCA_018697195.1. Classification (NCBI taxonomy): domain Eukaryota; kingdom Metazoa; phylum Chordata; class Aves; order Passeriformes; family Certhiidae; genus Certhia; species Certhia americana. The sequence goes on from CM031880.1 coordinate 14,126,617, forward strand.
GTAGGGGTTCTTTTTAGCAATGAAATTGGTTCTGTTCTTTAACTTTTTAGCATAAAAAGGGAGGCTTTACTACAAATATATTGTTTGCAACAACCTCATGGACTCTGCCAATTTTTTTTTTCCTAGCTGAAGTATTTTGTTGCAGGAATCAACAGAGAATTGCTTGCAAGCTTGTTTTAACATTGTAAAACAAACACCTGTACATAGGAAGCAGAGGTCTTCCTCTGTTTGCATCCTTCTCTGTCTACCTGGAAGAGCAGTCTGGCCCTTACCTGCTGCCACAGAGCACCTTGGGGAAGGTGCTGAGCCCTGTCAGGGTAAAGGAGATACTGATTCCTTGGGGAGCTGAGCCCAAGGCAGACCAATGAATTGCATTGTTTTCATTGACTTAAGTAACCTTTTCATTAGATTACCATTCCCCTCACAGACGCAGGGACCAGAGTAATAAAGGTAATGAAGGATGAGTAATAAAGGCAAGCAGAGATACTTATCTATCCTAGTCCCTCTGACATGCCAGTCTATTGAACCTGTTTGCTGTTTGGAACTCATCTTAGTTAGAATTCAGTTTTGACTCTCCATAGGTGTGTGAATTGGGAACTCCCTTGCTCAAAGCTCTGGTTCAGCTGTATGGAAAATAATGTGCCAGGCTGTATGGTTATTAATAAGCTGATTTTGTTAGAGAATGGAGCACCATGTCTGAGCTCTTGGGCAGGCAGACTAATGATATTGGACAGCGAGCAACTGTCACTTTTGCTAAATCTGTCATATTGCGAGTAATCTGCTTACAGCATGCAGTGAAGGTGGGCAGAAAGACAGACTAATCCACCTTAGGGCTCTACCCAAAGTGAAATTTGGAGTCTGGTTTTCTGAAGAACAGTTATTCCTTGGAAACTGTTGTCTCAGAAGCACAGAGAAAGCTAAGAACCTGAACAGGCATCAGTTTAGCTGAATAAACTCCATCCGTGTGTCTGGTCTGGTCTTCCAGACCCTCATTCCTGAGCAATGATAAAATAGGATTTCTGAGGAACAGAAGTGACATGGAATTTGGAAAACATGTCCTTGCACATTGCTTAAAAATGCAACACAGATTTGGAAACAAATCTAAGGATTTTCTTATACAGAAAAGGGAAATGATACCTGATCAGCAGTACTGGACTCTCAGCAAAGATTTCATGGGTGGGAGCTATGGAAGTAGCGTACAAAGAGGCTCTTGGTTATCTCTTTCTGTTTCCAGTGCTGTCAGATGCCAATTCCTAACTTAGAGATCCCACTGACCTCATCTGCAGCAGTGTGAGTGCAGTCCACGGGCTCTGCGATCGTTCTGTGATGGGTTTGGAGAGGTGGGAAGGAGGTGCGGGCACCCACTTCTGCTGACACCTTCCTGCACCACCTCCTGCTGATGTTCAGCCCCAGGTTGTTCTTCCCTGTTGCTACATTAGGCATGACTGTCTCTTCATGCTTCTGTGGTAGGAAAGAACTGTTTTTCTCCTAGGTTTCTGTCTCTCTTTTTATACTGTACACAACACCTTTTTCAGAAACAATCCCCCATTTTGGCCTCATTTGGCCAAAGTGCATAGCAGTTCCTTGAATCTGAGTAGATAAATAATCATGTTGATGGAGGTGCTGCTTAATATTAAACCTAGTCTGTTGCTGAATCAGGTCCTTGATCTTTGGCAACCTTTGTGCTACAAAACTATTTATACGTGTAAACATTAAATTGTAGATGCAGTTTCTTCAGATAACACTGCAGCATATGGGGCACAGGGCTGAGTTTTATGGGGCAATAAAGCTCAATGCTGAACACTGGGAATTGTTTCCTCTTTGCAGGCCTTTATATCCGCTTTTAACAACTGTTCCTCCAAGGCATTTAGTAGTTTTTAAGAATATCTTCATTCCCCTAAAATTGAAGGCTGTCAATTACAATATGCATTTTGCAATGATGAGGCTGTACAAAATATGCTTGCAGTGAGCTTCAGGAGGTCCCTGCAAGGGGAGCCACAACAGTCTGAGGTAGAGAGATGCCTACACGATTTACAGTTTAAGAAATTACAGCTTAGGAAAATAAGGCAGGAAAGTCGGTTTAAATGCTATCAGAAAAAAGAGATGAGAGATAAACTAAATGGCTTTTTAAAATCATTCCGTGGCAGGACTCTAGGTTCAGTGTAAAATTCCTGGCTAACATCAATGCTAACAATAATCCTCCAAGGTGCAGAGCTGAGGTCCCTCCATTTCCTGCAGATACCAGGGAACATGTGAGACTCACTGATGGCCGTCATAGGCAATGGGTTGTGGCACCCAGGATAACAATTGTCTTGGTGTGACTGTATGATACTGCATTCCCCTATCAGTTTTTTGCAGACCCAGATACGGGTCCTGTAACTTTAACCGGGGGAAGCGGCTGGAGCTGGAGGAATTCTTTCGGCGCGATTCCACACTCCTTCCGCCGTACTCTGCTCTGCGGGGAGAGAGTATATGCTTTGCTTTTAGCTAGCTTCTTCTTTATTAGCTGAGGCAAGAACTTTCCGGGCGCTGCATACAGCTTCTCCAGTCATTTCTGTGGCTTCTGGAACGGTTCAGGTTAGCTCCGGTGCGGAGCACCAGAGCTTTCCCCGGAGGCCCGGCGGGGGAGGATGCAGGGACGCCGCATCCCGGCTCTGGACCCCGAGAGAAGCCGGGCAGGTCTCTAACATCCACCAGCTAAATCCGCAGCGAGAAGGTTGTTTTAATATCTAACATTATTCGTTTGTTTTTCCGTGCCTGCGTGCACTCTGTGTGTTAAATAAACAGTTCTTTTCACTTTCCTCCACGAAATCCCTTTCGTTTTGGGGGGGGCAGTGTCGAAACCTGCCCTTTTTTAGAGACAAATTCATGAGTACCTGGTTTAAGATTAAAGAAGGCAGTTCTGTCTCCTGCCCCTTACAATCTCTGCTGCGTTGGCACAGTAGTGGCAAAGTAGTTGAAAGCTGATCTTTATAAAATGTCTCTCCAAGCATTAGCTTTCAATCATGCAAGCCTGATTTTTCATGCAGAGGAGGTTGGGAGTGGTAAAGTGCCTTTTCAAGAGTGAGATTTGCTTGAACTGGTCATGGAACTGCACCCTGAGGGCTGCTGAATCAGGTTGCTTGTAAAAGTCAAGAGCATTTTGATGTACAAGATATTTATGTTTCCTCTTGAAGTGTTATAATGAGGATAGAGTGATAGCGTCAGGAAAACACGGTCACAGAGCGGGGCCCTGGGAAAGCGCATGCCTGGCTCCTTTAGTGCTCACCTGGGGATGTGTTTTGGATACTGACTGCTAAACAGCAAAGCTGGAGCTGCATCATCATTCTACTGACTGTAAGAAAGTTTGTTGTATCTTGCTTGAGAGCCTTTGCCAGATGTAATGTAGAGGCTCTTGAAAAGCACAGCTCTGTTACTGTCACAGTACTTTTATTTAATTTTACCTTCAGGAGGAAATATTTGTTGAAATTAAGTTTTAGTTCCCAAAGATGAAGATGTTTCTAGCCCGAATGGTATCTATGAGTACATGTAACTTTTTTTGAAGATAGAAAAATGTTTTCTGGTAGGGTTATACATTTGATTTGTGTGTTCTCTGCAGTCTTCACCACCATAGAATTGGTAGAGGGGTTTTGGATGGTTTTAACAATTACTTAGGAGGTGATGGACAGTCAAAGGTTTTGAACACTCTTTAGATGATGCTTTGGTGTGAGGCCTATGAGGAGGAGAATGCTGTGCTGCCAATGGAGAGATCCAATGAGGCTCCCCAAAACACTCCCCAAATAACCCACCTACCAGACAGGGGTTCCACCTTGAAGGCATTGTTGGGGAGCCCATGAAAAGTGCTGGAGAGCACCCCAAAGAAGTGATTCCTTGGAAACTGGACCCTTTTCAGGCATTTCCGTTTGATTGTCCTGAGCCACTTGTCAGGTTTTTAATAATAGTACTTATCTCAAGTTCATCTGGCCATGGATGTTGGGGTTTTTTTTAGGAATTTAGTTTTAAATAACATTTCCCCAGTCTAGATCTTTAACATTGTTAGAAGGGATCTCAATCTGCACGTGAGTTATTGCTGGCTCTCACAGGCATGGCTGTTTTTACACAAGTCAGGATTTTTTCCTGGAAGGTGGAAAGGTAAGTATTGCTCCCACTGGCACATTATGGGGTACAGTTCTGCAGCCTGGCTTCGTCTTGCTTGTTTTCCTGTAAGTTCTCATTCAGCTCTACCAGAGGACATTTCTGCAGTTCTGACCATCTGACATCTTCCATGTCAGGCTAAAGCTGTTAATTTTATTTGGGATGGTTTTGTTTGGTTGGTTTTGGGGAGGAGATCTGGGGCAGGTTTGATCTTTTTGAACTGGACACTGGGGTTAAGGCTTCTTCCTAAAGGTGCTAACCAAGGAAATTGAGCCATGTTAGGAATTAGACAGGTGCCATTTACAATCTTTCTTCTGGTGAGGGATAACTGCTGTGATTGAATTTTTCAGTTGTGCAGCAGTACTTTGTTGAACAGGGATGAACCTAAGCATGAGTTTAGTTTTACTACAGCACTTGCTGAATAAGGGTCTAAGTTAATAACATTGAGTAATAGCTGGTGCTAGAACTGCTTTCAGCTATGTAGGAAATTCAAGGCTCTTTTTCTTAAACACACAAGCCCACTGCAATCCAATGCCAAGAGGAAAAATTCACTTTACATTCACCAAAGCTGAAATTTGGTGGTTGTGATGGATCTGCTTTGCAGTAACAATGCACTGGGTGGCAGTGCTGTTGGAACAGAAGCTACCATTGGTGTTTGGAAACAGCTCTTGTATGGAAGGAAAAAAAGGCTATTAGGACATTCTTCTGTGAAATAGCTCCAGACAAAGCACTGAGCTCACAACACTGTGTAGGAGAAGAAAAATGTGCATTAAGTCTTCTTTATCTGTTGCATGAGTAATCAAAACTTATGTAAATAGGCCTTCTTATAAACTGTATTTATCTTATTCTTATAGAGGAAGCAATGGTAATGCTTCTGTCTTGCAGATGTAGGTATGGGGTATAGATAAGCAGCATTACCTGTCTTATTCCATTATCCCTGTGGATCACGGAAGAAAAGAAACCAACTAAAAGTAGTTCCCCATGACCATTACTTGGAAACTTTAATGAAGTCCCAGATCCTCTAATCCAGGATGGTAATGCTATCAAGTCAGTATTTGAAAGACAGGTATGGGAGTGTGAATAACCTGTCAGTTTAAGATGATCTTCCTTTTCTTTTTTTTTTTTTACTGATATGTTCTGCATGCGCTTCCGTCAAGAGATGATGAAAGGTTAAGAGGCTTTGCCAGTATAGTTGCAATTATCTTGAAATGTATCTGAACTGGCCAGTTGAGAAAAGGATCTCAGATTGTGTTGGTTAAAATTCAGAAAAGTGCTGTGACAGCCTGCCAGCATGGATGATGTATTTAGGGAGTGTTTCTGCTTTATAGGCTGTTCCCCAATAGAATACACTTCTCTTTTGGACAACTTTCAGCCTTGTGCAATCAGTCCATCTGCATAAAAGATAAATATATATATATTAATAATGAGAGGGATACTAACAGATTTACATTTCATGTGGTTTTAGGGATGAACCTCTGTCTGCTGAGGTCAGAGGCAGCTTTGCCATTAACAAGTGTGTTTGGTCACTGCACAGTCTAACAGTGCAATTGCCTTTATAGACTAGAGTTATGTGAGGCATTCTGTAAATGTCAAACAACATTTGACTGGGGTTCCTTGTGCATTATTTTGTGAGTTACTAGGGTTTGGAAACTAGATTTTAGAAATCTATCCTTACGTGGAATACTTTAGAAATTCACCTAAACATAAATGAGTAACAGACCTGATATTCCTAGGTTTCCAGTGCCTGGATTTTGAGACTGCAGTCTTTTAAAGGGCTGGCATCTTCAAACAAAAGAGGACTTTTTGCTGTGATGTACAGTGAGCTTTGGAGATGGTTTTGTATTTGGATCATCCTTTCAACCGCTGACATACCCCTATGCTACAACCTATAAATCACCCAGGGAAAGCCAGAGAAAAGCATGAGATCTTTGATGTTGTACCAAAGTTCACTGGTGCCATAGAGCTCTGGTGCCACAGAGCCTGGCATCAGACTTGTGAGTTTTATCCCAGCTGTCTCCTTCCTGGTGTGTTTGCCTGATGTTTGAACTCTGTGTAAGTTGACTCAGAGGATCCTGGAGCTTCCACTCTCAAGTCCAGGAGACCAGGAAGGATGCTCTTGGCTCCAGTGCCCTAACTGCCGTGTCCTTTGCCTAGGGTAGCACAAGTTATTCTTTCCAAGCAAATATTTGTAAAGTAAACAGCAGGGGAGAGTTCATATACAATTTGTTGGCATTACGTCAGTAAAGATTTATTCTGTTGTGTATTTTAGAAGTTTAATTAATAGGAGCTTTGCAATATGTGCTGGAAAGTAAATAACAGGCACATTTACTTGGCAGAAGAGTAATGCTTCTTTAGAGAAAGATATGAAAGTTCTTTCTAGTGTGTGCAACTCTATTCACTGGTACCGTGCAGGCCATTCCTCCGTGTGCACACACTTCTTAAATCCCCTGTATATCAGGCTTAGGGGAGACAAAAGTGCTGTACAGATCTCACAGCGAGCCTTTGCACAGGGAATGAGTTTCATCCCACTATCTGAACACCATGCAAACAAGCAGTGAGACCTGAGACTGAAAGAGATGATCAGCTCCATCGGTTTGGCCATCGTGCACAGCTGTTTATGGAAAACATATCAGATGCACAGTCTGATGCTACTTTGAGGATTTTATAGTGTTAGTGATCAAAAATATCCAACATGAGCAGAATCCCCACAACTGAGCTGTTTACATTTGGAAGTACTTCTTGGCTGAGAACTTGGCTGTCCACTGAATTATAAATCCCAGACAGCAACATTTTACAATAGAATCCTGATATAACCTTTAGCAGAGAACCACAGATGGCACCCACGTGAGAGGGTCACTATGCTTTTGATGCCATCTGCCCCATGATTGCCCCCATAACCAATGTATCATATCCTATAAGTGATACATCATTCTCTGATGTCTCATCTATTGCCTGGCTCTGGAGCCTTGCAGATTATTTACATGGGAGGTTTCCATTGGGGAATCCAAGTTAAAAGCTGATCAGTGGTGAAAAGTCACTGCCAGCAGTGGGACCTCTATTTAGAGGTAAGAAATCACACCTTACTGGAGTTTTCAGCCCTGTGAACTTGTAGCTATCTGACCAAGGAACCTTCATTAGACTCCCTGGAATTGCCTGCATGCTCAGGATCAGATGTGCATGTCTTCAGGACTTGGGCTCAACTGAAAATGAGAAATGTTCCATCCTGGGAGACGTCTCTCCAACATGGTCATATCCTGGGATCAAGACAAGGTCTCTGCTTCCTAAACTGCATCCCCCCGTCTACTGGAAATGTTCTTCTGCTTCTTCTGGTTATTTTGACTTCTCACACCTGGGATAATGATGTCTGAATTCTCATTTTTCCAGGACAACTTTTATCATTTCATAAGCATCTAAAATATGCCTGGGCATTAACTTCACTATTAATATAGTATTTATGACAGGCTTAAGAACAAGGAACAGATTTCTTGTTCATGGTCAGCCCTGTTTGGCTGAATTGAATACAACAGTCAAACTTCTCTTACTTTTCTCAATACTTCTATTAGTGTGTAACTGACCTTTCCCCCTCCTTCATTCCTATTCCTCTTCCTGTTTTTTTCTTCAAATATCATTAAATAACTTTCAGTGCAAGTTAAATTTTATAGAAATGCTATTGATTGTTCTTCTGTTCAGATTTGTCCACTCTGCTATTCTAAGGCATCAGATTGATAAATAGGTTTCTGAGGCAATGACTATTTTTCCAGGTTTACATTGTAGAAGAGTAGAGTAGAAGTATACTTTTTCCAAGGTTGTCCAAGAATAGGCACAGTGTTTGTTAATTGTCCCTGATCTCCCTATACATCTTTATTGCTCTGCCAATAGCAATTGGTTGTTACTGGTTGGTTTGTTTGTAGCCATCCCCTGCACTTTGATAGAGAAATTGCAGTGGGTGGTAGTTTTTTCTGTGGACCTCTTTAAAACTCTTCTTTCATCTGCCTCCTGATTTTGCTCTGCCTATTGAAATTTCATATATTCTGGGGGGCTGGCAGTCCAGATGTTTTCATGACAATGGTGTCTTTATCATCAGGATTTCATAATTAGGCAATTTTTTTTTACAATACAGTCATTCTGAGAATTTTTGTGTAATAAGCAGTTAGATACTATAATTTGCTAGAAATGCCTTTTTTGTGTAAGTATGGATTAGAATAGATTTTAATTTTACAATTTCAGAGATCTAAATTAGACATTGTAGTAAAGAAAAATTACTTCTTATGTCTATTAGAACATTTACGTTTGTGTTGTGCTTATGCCAGCCAGAGTAAAATAGTTCCATATGTTTTTAATCTTAGGTTAAGTTAAAACTGCTGGTAGAAGAGATGGTGGGAAAATGGATTGTGATGATGCAAGAAAATGTAGCTAGAATTTTTAAGATACTGCAGAGCCCTGTCCCCTGCTGCTCTGCAATGGGAAGTCCAAGTGTCAATAGAAATAAAATCATAGTCAGTTTGAGCCAGCTGGAAGGTGGAATAACTTCAAGACACTTTGTTCTGATTATTTGAACCACTTCTTTTTTCATGCAGCTGAAATATTCAACCAAAAGTAATTTAATTTCCACCTCTTCCTATTTTGTGTGTGTGTGTGTGTTTCAGCTGAGAGATGCAGTAGAAGCAATTGCCTGCAAAAAATGAGCGTATTTTGGTAAAGAATCATTTCCCATCATTTCCCTAAAGAGCTCCCTTTGTAATGTCTCTCACTGTCTTACCACTCTTATCTCTTTTTCCTGATGTGCAGTAAAATATTAATCCTTTCAAATGTTAAGCCTAAATTTAGTCTTAGTTTATATTTTACTTCTTAATGGCAAGTGTTAAGCACTGATTTCTAAGGATGTTAACAGTGGCAGGTAGAGTTGCAAAGAACACTGGATGACTGGATGAAACTGATTCTGTTTCTGTGCTTTTTTTCTTTGTAGTAGAAAACTGCCTGAAAACTTTATTCCTAGTCCATCTCCATTTGTGTTTTGATGGGAAAACTTGGCTTTAGGCAGACAAAATGCTATGAAGATGTAGATGTTTTGCTGAACTTAAGCTTAGCTCTTAAGCTTAACCGTTTCTTAAGCAGGGGCTGTTTAAGGATGAAAAGTCCCACAGGTTTCTTCTCTGCAGGATAGTGACACTCTGTCCAGGTGCATTTCAACCAGTGATGCTGCTCCTGTCCCTAAAAAAGAAAGAAGATAAACTATGTATAAGTAGCAGGAGAAAATCCTTAGTAGCCCCTGAGTTGCCCTGGAGAAAAGGGATGATGCACATCCTTGAGAATATATCTTTTTTCTGCCGTATTTATCCTTCCCCAAAATCCTTTACTAACCTCATCAGAGGTAAAAAGTATGTGAGCATGGGGTCAGCTTTGCTAATTGAAGGAAAGACTGATGGGGGAGAAATCTGGGGGAGCAAAGAGTGGAAGAGGAAGACACATGTCATCCCAGAGGGGGTGGGTGTTGTTGAAGGGAGAACAGGTATAGGGAGCAGTTTTGGCTGGTAACAGGGATCCTTAAGTGTTTTCTGCCTTTGAAAACTAAGCTTGTGGTCTGTGAGCACCGCATCAGTCAGATTGAGGGAGTTGGAATGGAAGCAGCTAAAGCAGCACTGCAGAGGTAAAACAGGGGTCCTTCATGAAGGCTTCCCTTGGACAGTTTCTTTGCATGTGACTCTGAAGCTGATGGTGGCAGTAGTGCTGTAGACAAAATTCAAGGTTGCTCCATGTGTCAGTGTGATGGACTCCAAGGTCCAAACTCTGCTGCATGGAACATGTGTGTTCAGATGGTGGTTGAGAATGACTTGAGGTTAGAAACCACACACTCTGTGTCTTCCTGTCTAAACTAAACAGATCTTTGTGGTCAGCATGAAGTAAATGATGACCACGTCTTGTCTAACTCTTTCCAACCAGACCTGCTATTTGCCTCTGAGAAGTTAAGTAAGAGGTGACATCGCAGTCTGAGCTAAGGGTGGCTTTCATGTTACGTGGTAGTCAAAAAGTAGGTTACTGGGTCAGGAACAGCAAGTTCTGACTGTTTGCCAGCTCGGCCCTTTTTTTTCCATGATGTTTATACTGCTGTGACCTGCCACGCTGAAATGAGTCTAAAATGAACAGGAGCAGTGCTTCAGACCAGTGAAATGGGTTTGATAGAACTCATCCTTCTGTACCTGCATCTGATTATCAGTCTGCAGGATTGTGGCTGTATGGGGGCTCCCTTTTTGAAAAGAAAAGTAGAGCTAATTGGAGTCCACTGGCTAGGAAAAAAGACAGTAATTTTTAAATTTTTAGCTTGAAGCCAAAAAACTTTCTAAACTCACTGATGAGTGAAGAGATGTGGACTCATAAATTCAGTACTAGGAGAATTTATTCCCAGATCCAGGATTGTGTTAGAGAAGATCCCTTGGGACATCTGGAAATTTTGAGTCTAGCTCACAACAGTGAATCTTAGGATAACTGAGTTTTGATTCCAGTTGTGATCAGTTTGAAATACCTCTGGCCGTTTGCACTGCTTTGGCCTAAACTGGTTCCTCCCTCACCCCTTCCCCCCACCTCCACCCCCCTGCCGTGTTCTGTCCTTTTAAGCCTCCACAAAGCCAGAGCTCAAGACCTGCTGCAGGGCACGGGGACAGAGGGCAGCTGCTGCCAGGACTGAGTTCCTTCAAGGGAGTGGAGTACCAGGCTGAGGGTGGGAAACCTGACACAGAATTGCAGCCTCCTTCCCAGACAGAGCACAGGGCAGGAGGATAATGGTTGGACTCAGTGATCTTAAAAGTTTGGAGCAGCATCCTAAACACTGCTATGATTTTGTATTTCTATGACTGCAGAGGTGAAGCTGTCTCAGGCTGCACATGGGTGTGTACCTGACCCAGGCATTGGACCCCATAGCCCCTCCTGTGCTGGGTGATGGCAGCCTGGAGCAGATCACTCATCCTGCTGCTGCCATAGGCTCCATCACTCCACAAGTGGAGTATGAAGGCAGGAACAGTGGCTCCTTCGTTTGCAGGAACCTTTCTGGTCCTCATCACATCCAGCTGCCATTAACACCAGTTGCACACATCTGCACAGCCCCAGCCTTCCAGGTGGACATACAATGTTATATCCAAAGGGAAATTGCTTTGGATTGGAGGCAAGTTTTCCTCTTGCTCAGTGCCTTTGTGCCCAGATTTCTAGAGCACAATACTGCAGCTCTCCTCCCCCAGTGAAGTGCAAAGAGCGGGGTACACAAGGAATGGGTGGCCTAGCTTCAAATATTTGAATAATTTCACCAATGAAAATATTACTCAAAGCAAAGCCTCAAGATGTGTTCAGTGGCTCACTGCCAAAGCTGACTTAAGAGGAAACTATGTGGGCCATTCAGTCAAGTGATTCATCAAGCTTTCAATGCTTCTGAAAACTCATCTAGAAGAAATTAAAGTCTAGAAAATAAATAAATAAATAAAGCAGGATTCAAAGAGAGATTGCACCTCACAAAATCTCTGTCTTAAATGACAGAGAACTTTCTGCTGCCAGACCAGATGTAGCAGGACAGAGAAAGAACAGCATCCGTTAATGCTCATTGCCAAGTTAAAATGGCATCTAATCACTGTGGATCAGCAGCACTCCCAGAAAATGGTCCATGCAGCCTGCAAAAGCCACCCTCAGCACTCTGGTTTGCACATACCTCTTTGTGGTCCTTGTCCATGATTTGAAAATATCTGCAGCTGAAGGAAAACTGTTGCTCAAAGACGAGTGAGATGCACAAATCTCCATATTTTAAAGCAAGGATCAGCTCATCCCCTTACCTTTTAATGAAATGCAGTCAGACCGCAGTATATCATAGAAGACCTGTTATTTATGAGACTATTAACCTCTCAGAGCTACAGAGGTTCCCCACTGGTGTTGGCTCAGCAGGGCCCTGGTTATCACCGCTGACTTACAGTTCCTTCTCTGCTGGCAATCAGTTCAGCCACTACCAGAGAATATATGTTAAGCCTCACCCCGAAGACCCCAGTCCTGCAAGGTGCCAAGTGTTTGGTGTGGGAAGAAGCATTACAAGAGGTAGGAAGGAGGTGAACATCTCACCTCCTGCGTGCCCCCTCTTTCTTAGAAGGCTGGATCAGATTCTTAGCTGATAAAAGTAGACATGGTTCTGTTGCCTTCACAGAGCTGCACTGATGTATGCTGGAGAGTTTGGCCAGGTGTCTGTTTAGAAGCTAAAGGTTAAAGGAGAGGCATGCATTTAAAATGCAAATTAAGTCCTTGCCGCCCTTGTTTCTTATGGGATTGTGCTGATATTAAATTGTCCTAGAAGTTGAACTGTATGAAAACCCACACCTTTCTCTGGTGTGCCTTCCTTGGTGGGTTTGCAGGCACTGCGCAGCTCAATCCTGCAATTCCCCTCCCGGTGCAGAAAGAAAGTGATGGTCTCTTGGTTAGAGAGCTGCCACATCACATGTGCTCACTTCTGCTCTTGCACTGCTTTGGGATGTGGTCTTATGCAAAACCTGTAGCTGTGCCTGGCCTTGATTTCTGTCTCTGAAAAACAATGATGGCAGCACTATCTAAATGCTTTTACCTGTACTACTTTTTTTTTTTGGGGGGGGGGGGGGGGGGGGAGGGGTGTTGTAAAATGACACAAGGACCAGAAATCTGTGTCTGCTCTTCATTCCCTGCTGCTCAAATAGCTTTCCAGCCCAGCTTTGTCACTTTAACAGCTGTAGCATTAAAGCAAAAATAAAGCCTGATATTTGGCTTCTGCTTTGGAACTCACAAACCATTATTACAGCAATGGTTAATACTAATAATACTCTGCTTCCAGTCAAAGAACGGATGGAACTAGATGATCTTTAATGTTCCTTCCAACCCAAACTGTTCTGTAGTTCCATGATCTCTCCATGCACAGGATTCTGATCTATGAATCTATAGTTACACTTAATAAGATGTAACAGTTGCTCAGGGGACTGATAATAGGATGTAAAGTCCTTTATCTCTGTGTCCAGTGTTGAAATCCAGACGAGGCCATTAGCAATTAAAAGGTCTTACCATCTGATATCTGTCCAGTGACCTGTGCAAAAGGAGGCTCAGCTCAGCAGTCAGTGCATAAACTCTTCAGGATTTAGATTGCTGGATTTTTTTTTTTCTCTCTTTTATTTTTTTTCTTTTGAAGGGAAGAAAATGTCTTTTTCAATCCCATCCCTGCCTTCTTTAACACCATGACCAGCTGTTTGTAGGCAGGCAAGCAGCCAGGCAGACATGGGGCTGTGGTGTTTTTCCTCCCTAAAGGTGGTTTCCCAAACCAAATCTGAAGTATGTTAGCCAAGACCCTTGGGAGAGCAGCCAGCACTGGCTCTACTCATACTGAGTTTGTTTTGGGACTAAATAAGCAGTTGCTTTTTCTCGACTTGTTATCTCAATACAGCAGCTATTTAGGCATATAAAATTAATAGCTCATAAAGTAAGATTCATGGCTTTCCTCACTTTTTTGTCTATATGAAAAATATCCCAAATGTTTCTTTTCAAGAGTATTTGAAAAATGGAAAAGAAAGACGAAAACCTTTACTTATTGCTGCATTTTCATTCAGACATAGATATGCTTGTATTCCATTAATTTTTGGTGAGACTTTATATTATATATTGATATCTTTCCCATTTATTTATACCTGGTAAGACTTCTTTTTCAATCTGAAAACTGATGACAAGTGTGAAAGATTCCATAGTTACCCTTCATTGTAACAAGTGTTGTGGGAAGGGAGGTATTTTCTTTTTCTGTCCTCAAAACAAGGCCACGCTAATGATCATACACAGATGTTTGTGTTTGAGAGAGTTTTTATAGCAGGAAAGAGCATTGTTACAATGCCTGGCCAAGCACAGAATTCAAATCCTCAGTGAGCTGAACCCAGCTCAGTGACTTGCAGCTGGGATTTGAGCCACCTCTTCTAAGTGATGAGAGCTGGGGCTGCTCAGCCCCATCTCTGCTGTGCAACCCCATCGTGGTGTTCATGTGTGACCAAGTGAAACTGGCTGGTTCCTCTGCCACCTCCCTTCACCCTGCCGGGAGCACCAGGGAGAATTCATGGCTGCCCTTCCCTGTAGGACTCAGAGCTGGCACTGCCCTCCCCAGACCACAGCCACCAGGAGCCAGCCTCTGCCCTGTCCCCACCAGCCCCAGAGGAAGGTCCCACCTCACCCACCCTCAGGCTCCTGTGAAACATCACCAGCTTTGGAGGAAAATGGAAAGCAGAGGAGAGGACATGACTGAACTCTAATTGCCTGGAATATTTTACCAAAGACTGCTGCTTCCAAGCATCCTCTTGAATGCCCTTAATAAAATGTTCAGCTCTTCTGAAGGTCGAAGAAGGCTGTGATTCAGATCAAATCCTTAGATCAGCTCTTGGCATGCTCACTTCTCAGCAGCTTCCCAGATGCTCAGTGGTGCTATTCCAGGTGAATTAAGTGGGCAAAGTCAAGCTTGAGAATTAGCCAACTTTTCTTAATGGCAGCAAAATATGGTGGGTTTGTGGTTTTGGTTTTTGTTATGAATAGGAACTGATCAAGGCAAATTAATTCTAGAGTAAGCTTTCATTGCATTTTTTTGGCCACTACAGGGAGTAATTAACCTTTTAAACACTAGACTCATAGAAAAGTCTTAACAGCTCATAGCAGGCTATCTTCATGTCTGTTGCTTCTGGCTATTTATTTGTCCCCCATGAAGCACCATGTTAGGTAGGTTAGCTGGAAATTGGGAAAATTGGCCATTTTCAGGGAGAGTTTGAGCATGGTTGCAGCATTTAGCCACCTTGCCCCCAGATTTGCCAAAGACTACAGTGAAGGAGTAGTGGACAAGTGAGCTGAGTGAGCCTTGATCAACTTCTTCCCTGGGTTGTGTGGCAATAAAAATTGGTTTTATCTATATTCCACCTGAAATTACATTAATCATTCTCTTTTCTACTCCTTGTTCTCATCCCTTTCAATTTTGTGTTACCTGATAACAAGGTTTGAAATGGGGCTGGTGTTGAAGGGGGTATATCCAAGGGAGGCTGCCCAGCTCTGGGGGCTGTTTTTGGAGCTGACTTGCAGCAGCTCAGGGATCTCTGGCTGCTTGTGGGATTTGATGGCTGAGGAAGGGGCACTAATTCCAGCTTCATGTCTGAAACCCAATAGGAATAATTGCACAATTCCCACCTGTAGGGACCCCTGTGATTTTGGTGGGCTCTCCTAGGCCAGTGTATCCTGCACTTCTGCTATTTCCCTGCTGCCTTTTGCCCCAGGCTCAGTTGAGCTTACCCTAGTGACGTGTGGTTCTCCGTCCATCCAAATTTTAATTGCCCTCTGGGTCTCCCTCAGAGGAAAGGCTCTGCTTCAGTCTTTTAGAACTTTATTTCATTCCTCTGTGGCTTGGGGATTTTTGCAGGCACTTGCCACTTGTGCTCTGACACAAGCAGGGAGGGGTTACTTAACCATCCATATCCACTCAAAATAGAAATTCACAGCCCCACAGTACTTAGACACATTTTCATTAGTGTATACAGTGAGCTTTCTTCCAGCTATCCCAGTCTATTAATACCAGCTCCAAACCTTTGGTTTGCCCAGGCATTTAGGAAAATTCGCTTTTTCCAGAGAGGGGCTGTTGGAATTTCTGTGCTCTGAGATCAGAAATGCCATCCTGTTCAAATGTTTGGTGTTGGAGAGAGGATACATGGCTCACTCAACCAGTTCTTTCTTTTCTGTGATCTGCTCTTTCCCAAGGAGCATAAAAATACATGTCTTATGCTTGTCCTTTAACTAAGAACTGACCACAGAGAGGAAAATTTGGATATAAATTAAACTGTAGGAAATGGCAGGGAGATAGAAGAAATAGCAGAGAGATGAAAAGGTGGAAAGAAGGTGCCTTTTTGTTGTGAAAGGATTAGCTGAGAGTCAGCTTTTCAGATGCTTTGAAATAAGGCATTCTCTTGGAAAATACAGATCCTGATCGATTCCAAAAGCCTCAGGGATTTTTGAGGTCAGAGCTCCCCTAGGAGAGGGGACAAATTAAACTGAGCAGCAGTGCCATTTCCAAATGGAATTATTACATTTCAGTGAGAAATGAAACCTAAAGGTTCATAGAGTTCAACTTGAAGTTTCAAGTAAAAATATTCTTTGGTTATTTGCCCCATGAAGAAGGAGAGGTTCTTCAAGGGTGGATAAAGAGGTTTGCCTTGGATGGTTAATACAAGGAGAGATGCATGGATGATGCAGGGAGGATCGGCTCTGCATAGGGTGTGATTCACATGGACCCTTCTGCTCCCCACGGGGCTGTTCTGAGCATCCTGCAGCCCCACAGTCCCTGTGGTTATTTGTCCCTTTTGCCTTTCCATGAGGTTCGGGCCCCAAGCAGGGAAATTTTTCATGTCCCTGTTGTTTTCCTGACATTGTCATAGAATCAGAGAGTGGTTTGGGTTCTAAGACACCTTAAAGATCACCTTGTTCCAACACCCCAGCCATGGGCAGGGCCATCTTCAGGCTGCTCAGGGTCTCATCCAATGTGGCCCTGAACACCTGGAGGGATGGGGCAGCCACAGCTTTTCCGAGCAAGTTGTTCCAGTGCCTTATCACCTTCACAGGGAAAAAATTCTTCCAATATCCAATCTAACCCTGCTCTTTTTTAGTTTAAAGCCATTCCTCCTTGCCCAGTCACTCCATGCCCTCTTCAGAAGTTCCTGTTCAGCTCGCTTGTATGCCTAGTGGGTGTTATATTTCCTCTGCATGCTTCCTAGCACTTGCCATAACACAGCCCTGAGATGTTTGCAGCCTGTGAGGTTCCCTCCCTCTCTGGCCCTTCTTATTTCTTTATTTATAGCTGAAAAAGTTTAGTTGGCACACAGGCTGATTCTTGATAATCCATGAAAAAAGCTGCCCCATCCATTTGTCTCAGGGTCACATTTCAGCCCCTCATCTGGTTTGGTGGTCCTGCTGCTTTTTTGTATTTTTCTGTACATGTTTTTTTCATTTCCACACGTTTATCTTTCTTTGTTAAGACTCTAGCCTATGCTGAACAGAGGAGGCATAGATGGCTTGATGTAGGTTTCATTTTTGCATTTTCCTATTCTTTAATTTCTGCAGTCCATTGAACAGGAGTTAAGTGTAAGTTACATAAGTATTAAGTATATTATTTTCAATGGAAGTGCACCTGCTTAACCTAACCCTCCCTAGCCTAACCCTAACTACTTGCCTAATGCTCAGGAACATTTCACCTTTATTTTCAGGTGTAGCAGTTGGTTGTGCTGAGGAAGGGATGGTACTCCTCTGCTATGGAAATCACCTCAGGCTACTTGGTTCATCTCAGTTGATTTCCCTGAGGATAATTTTAGGAGAGCCTTTGAAAGTCCTTTCTCCTTGGCACTTATTTAAACAGCCTTCATGCCACCAGAGATGGACTTCAACGCCTGCTATAAACTTTGTGTTTCAGTCTTTTAATTTCCAGTCAGTGGAGATACTTTGGGTACCCATGATCTATAGGTGAAATATTAAGTTTTTAAAAATTAAATTAAAAACCTAAATTAGCATATAGAGTATGTGCTTTGAGTGTATTTCATGTCTTTGTTACTGAGAAGGGAAGTAAGAGGATGCCTTGGGCTGATGATCCTCTCGGACTTGCCACAACAGATGCCCAAAGCCTCACCACAGTCTGGATCTGGGCCAGTGCCCCAGGGAGGATCCCTTTGCAGGCTTCCCTAGGTCATCCCTGCCACATGACCACAAACAAAAAAGGAGACAACCTGGTCACTTATACCTTCCCACTAATGTTTCCTCCATTTCAAACCTAAGACACAGCTTAGCCACAGGGGGAGCAGAGGCAGGGCAGCACGTTTCAGAGATGAACCCACTTTTGGGAATGCTGCTGAAACTCCTTGTGAGAACTTACAAAACAGAGTTCAAATTTCCTCAGGCACTTTATCATTTACCTGCTTGCAGGTTTCTCCCTGTGTTGGGTGAGGCAGTTGCTGTGGCAGTGACATTGCTCTTGCAGGGGGCAGCTGCTCAGGGCTCATAGTGCTCTGGTGTGGTATACCCCTAGCCCCACTCCCTGCTCACTGAGCTGCCACTGGCAATTGTTACTGTTCCATTATATTTTTAAAAGCTGGTTAGAGGCCTGATTTATAAAATACAAATCTGTCACACTGTCAATGTAGATTTTTAATATGCTCAAGCTTTGAAATTGTCTGTTTTGACTTTTTCCGAAGTTTTCCTTTTGGCAGCTCAATTGCAGTGCTCCCTACTGGGACTGACTTATGGGGAAGTAAGGACATAATGTACTTACAAGTGTAAATGATGTATGTTTATTCCCCTGAATTGAATAAGTGGCAAACCCAGAGGCTGAATAAGGTGAATTCACCAGCTATGTACTTGTAACTTTCTTTACACCAATTATGATGAAGTTTTGTACTTCTGTGTCAGTTTTGACATATAATAATGGTGGGTAGTCATGTAGCTTTTATACTAACTGCAGAGTGAGGGCACTTATCCCAGCTCTGAAATACAGAGCTCATTGAAATAGGATTGAAGGCATTTAATATCAATTGTTGTATTTTCTATTTGTATTCAAAATGCCCAGCTTCATCATATGGGGCAAATTCAAAATAGTACTGCTGAAGTCACAAAGCCCAAATTTACACCATCAGAAACACAAAATCAATCCCTACAAAGTGTTCTCGTAAAACTTGATTTTCTTGTTTCTAGATGAAGTAATTTACATAATTTCAGAAGAAATTTTTTACAAATACAGAAAAAGAGAGAGAAGGAAAGAGAGTTCCTGTTTCCTACCTCATAACCCCAAGAGACAGAGCAAGTGGGGGCCCAGAGTCAGACACAGCCCACAGTACATGGGATGGGTCAGGATGCAGAGAGATATGGGGACTGGACACTGGCATGGACCAAGATAGCAGTGGAAGTCACAGTGCTGGCTTGATCAGTCCCTCTGTGTTGCTCATCCATCCATCTCAGCCAGCACAGTGTCCTGCCCACTGCTGCCATCTCCAGCTCTGCAGAGAGGTTTCATGAGAAACCAGCTGTGTTTTAGCCACTGCCTGCTCCTCTGGCCACCGCAGGATTGCTCTGGCTGCATCCCATCTTCCATTTGTCCTGGTGCTCACCTCAGCTGTTGTGGCATAGTCTCGGTCAGCTTGAACTCTGCTTCTACCCTTTCCCTTCTAAGCTTAGAGATCCATGTTTGGGGACATCTTCTTGAACAGCTTTGACCAAGCATGAAGGGAGGCATGGTGTTGGTCTGCAGCGCTGCAGTGCTGAGTGGCTCATGGCAGCAGATGTTCCCATGCAGCTGGGTTTACATCAGCTCTTCAATTCGCCCTTTTGGCAAGTATTGGAGTCTGTCTGCTGCTGGTGGATGCTGACTGAGTGTAGTCCAGGCTTGCCTGGGACATGATGAACTTCTGTCCTTGTCAGCTGGTTTGTAGCTGGTCACTGAGATCTACACTCCCTTCTGGCAGTTTGCAGAAGATTGTTTTTTCGCTTAGTGACCAGCTTATGGAACCTCTTGTTTGGTTTTGGTTTGAGTGCTGAAGGATTCACATTGGTCCCTGGTTATAAGAATTACAGTCATCAGACTCAGGGCTGGATTTTCCCTTCTGCCCTGCCATGAACACAGAAAATGCAGTGCAAGGGCTCAGAGAAGACAATAACATGGAATCCACAAAGTGCATCCTCCTCCCATTCCCTGACCTGTCACAGCTACTCTGAGCAAGAGCAGGATAGGATTTACTGGGTACAAGTGGCTAGCAGAAGGGACTGGATCCATGAGGCACAGGGGGACATTCCTCTGAATTTCTCAGCATGAGATTTAGCCCTGAACCCAGGAGTGATATACCTCCAGTCCTTACAGCTCTCCCGTTGCTGGAAGAAGTCAGAGTTATGGCTGTAAATAAAAGGCTCCTGACCTTGAATCAATGCTGGCAGAGTTCAGGTGTCCCTCCAAAATCTGCTCTTGGGGCCAGCTGCCTGCCCCAGCATGATGCCACTCATCCAGCCCTCAGATGGATTAACCATCAAAAATAATAATAGAAAAGGCTTCTATAGTCCTCATAGGTGCAGTCCCAAGGGTGCTAGAGGTGGCATAGGGATGCTCAGGAATGGCTTCTACTCCCATTTACAACTCTGTGGGATATTTGGGTCGGTTGTTACTATCGGCAGCTGAGACAAATCTGCTGGATCTCACTTGAAATTTTTTTCATCTTCATGGTTGCAGCTAATATGCACTTTTGTCCCTGTATAACTCACTGAGAATTTGATTAATGGAAGACATACTTTGTTCCCAGACCATCAGAGGGAAACAAAAATTAAGATGTTACAAGTGTACTCTTTTCTTGTCTCTATGACAGTGAATACCTGGCCTATGCTGAAGGCCACACACTGCTTAATTCTTTTACCTTCCTACCTGAAGACCTGTCTCTACTCCAATAAGATAGTCAGAACAGGGACACAAATTGTCCTTCTGCCTGCTGAAGCCCAGAAACAGTCTTGTCCTCTGGTGAAGAATACGTGAGGGTTACAAAGGTCTGCATGCAAACTCCTTTGAAATTACTGGGCTTAAAAGTTCATGGACAGGAATTCAGTTCTTTCCTCACTTTGTTATTTATGTGATATTCTTCTCACTTCATAATTTATGTTATGTGAACATAGAGAATTGTGGTTAAAAACATATCTTTAACACCGAAGATCAAAAATGTAACCCAAGAAAGATCACAGCATTCAGCTGGGGCTGAATCATATCCCCTTTCCCTTTCCCAGTTACATTTTTAAGTAACCAACAAAATACTAGGCTATGTATTAGTCAGATGGCTTCTCTTCTTCTAGGAAGGCAATGCAGGAAAATAAGATGTTTCTTCCTTTTCCAAATTACAGAAATAAAACATGCTGCCTTTATGCAAGCTGACTAGTAAAATTTTGCAAGGCTGTTACTGTTCAACAAGGGTACTCCTAGCTTTGGCTGTATATATATATATGTGTGTGTGTGTGTGTGTGTGTGTGTGTGTATATATGTGTGTGTGTGTTTATATATATATATATATATATGTTTTATGTTCATTACCATTTAAACACACAAGTGCAATACGCATTTCAAAATAAAATGCACCATCAAAGAACAATTTCCTGCCTGTTGTGAAGGGTCTGTGAAGATAATGAAATAAACCCACTTGCAATTGTTGTTTTGCAGCAAGTGCTGGTACATTTTTTAAGCTACTGACAAGCCTGTTAAATAACTGGCCATCTTTTAAGCTCAGGCACCCTGGAGTGTAGGAGGCGAATAATTCTCAGGGGGGATTTAACACAGTTATGTAAAATAATCTGAAGCCGCCCTGATTGCTCCAGAAAGATTATAATTAAGCATGAGGTTGTTTTTTAAATGTCTGCTATCATCAGTTGATTCTTCTTTGCAACAAAGCAAAACAAAAGTCTTTTTCTCATTTGTTTGAGAAGCAGTTTCTGTTCCTCTCCTGAAGAGGAAGATGATTCGGACATGTTGCTGAATGCTCTGCTGTCAGTCTGCGTATTTATGTCACAGAATATCTTTTGAGCAGTAATTTTTAACATCTGATTAATCTTCCATTCCATCTGAGCAGAGAAGCACAATCATGCTGGGTTAGATGCAGAAGGGTCTCGGCACTCGCTAACCGGTGTCATCCTCTGTAAGAGCTTGCAAGCAAAACCCCCAGGGTTGGTGTTCAGCCTGGCCAGTCACGAGCTTGGCAGCTGCTTAGTTTAAAGTTGGGGGAACAGATTTTTTTCCAACTATGACAAGTAGATTTTACAGGGATCCTCTGGTATCCTAACGTGTACCTAGGATACACACAGAGAGCAACCCGTGTACCCTCACGTGCTGTGTCCCTGTGCAGGGCAAGGAGGGGATCCCTGGGCTAAGCTGTAACTTGTGCATTTTGTTACCTTCTGGCTTAACCCATTTCTCTTCTGTGTCCCCTTGCTAGGTGTCCTCTGCATCCTTGTTCATATTACCCTGCCCTCCACATTACAGGGTTTCCAGGTATCGTGGAAAAAATAACTTTTGAATTAACCTGGACATGTCATGATTTAAAGAGAAAATCCATCTTCATGCCAGCTGGCTGGGCTGGGAGTTTGTCTATCTGGGCCATTGCATCAACTGCCACCTTCCATCTGAGAAGGGAACCCTTGGCTTGTGTTTGATAAGCTCCTAGCCAAGGCAGATAAGCCACTGTGCTGCTGACAGTTTCCCATGGCTGCATGGCTTAACCACAGTGGCCAGAGTGGAGAGACAATTGTGGAAGTTAACTGGTACCCAGTCTTTTTAATGATGCTGTCATTTTTTTATTTCACCATAACTAAAGCAGAACTTCTCACAGATGACTGTGCTTAGGGTCGTTTGTGTGCCCTGCAATATGTTCACATATTTTCCACTGCTGAACAAAAAGGAGAAAATGAATGTGATACTTGTTGTAGGTGTCTGTATTGCTTGTGGATGGTCTAGATTTCTACACAGCTCCTTCTCTGTTATATGGGGCTTTCAGATTTCACTATTGATTAGAGTTGTTGCTTTCCTAATTAAAAGAATTCCCAAGTCTAACTATTGACTATGGACAGTAAATGTGCTGGGTTATTAAAGATAAGAGGCTTTAGTTAGAAAATATCATACCCTCTCTCACAAAAGAGGTCAGTGTAACTCGAGCAAAAGAGTGTCCTAAAAATCAGAAAACAAGCAAAGAAAACGAGAATGTAAGAGCCAGGCAAATGCTGCTTATGTAATCACAGCAAAGCAAGTAGGACAGAGAGAGCAGGCAGCCGAGCTCAGCTTTCGCCTGCCCGCTGCTCAGGACAAGCCATGACTGCTTGTGTGGCTGTAGCTCCTTACACAAAAGGGGCTGATCTCACCCAGAGAGCCTGCATGGCTACACAGAGAGTGGATGTACTTGCCCAAGGTGAAGGCACAGTGTTGGGAAAGTGTCTCTTTTTGGGATGAACTTTCACAGGGCCTCAATGTACAGCTGTTTGTGGTATGTCCAAGGGGTTTTGAAGATACTTTTCAACCCCTTCTGTAAAATATTCCTTCTCAGCTCTTGACACACCTCCCCAAAATAATACAACAGCACAACCATTGCCAGAAAACAGGATTTCCTGCAATAAGGTTGAAGTCACCCATGGGCAGACTCCCACACCTTGCCCAACAAACAGCTATGGCAAGAGAAGTTGCATGCAATGTTCATGCCTCTGAGTCAAAGTCTTTGAAGGAGCCTTTCTCCCTCCACTGTTTCAGGAAACAAGTCAGCACAATTAACTGGGAGTAAGCATTGAGTTCTTAAATAATTCAGTTTGGTTGAGATGAATCCTGCCCTGGGGAACCTGAATTTCTCAAGGTAATGCATGATTACCCTTGTTGGAAATTATTCACACCTCTGGGCATAGGTCTTGTATGTGGTTCTCAGTGTGTTGTGATAGTTACAGGCCTGGCAACATTTTATTTCTATACTCACATCCATCACCTGGGGATATGAAATTCCTGCTTGTAAGGGTCAATAGACAAGTATTTGCTGCTGGGCAAACAGAAATGTGTGCAGTCAGCAATGATGATTCTAAGGCCCAGCCTTGGCACTGGGGGTGTGATTTGTAGCTCTACTTGATCCCAGGCACATGGAGGCACTGGACCCTTTGGATGCTGAACAAACACAGAAGAGAGCAGCAGTCAGGACCCACAGGAATATGGAGTGTAGGATGGTGCTGGAGGCAGTGGTGGATCCAGCAAGCAATGGGAGAAAAGCAGGATGACCAGGAGGTGTTGCCAGGGAGGCTCTGATGGGTATCTGACCTTTTGTGATGCAGCTGCTTCTGATACACTCTTTCACAGTGACCAGCAGGGTTGCAAACAGTAAGGTTTTAGTAAACACACACCCATACATGTAAGAACCAAATGTGGGTTGGGTCCTGCTCTCTTCACATCATTAATTGGTCTTTATTTCCACTTTCCACCTCCAATTTTTCAATTTCCCTGTGCTTTTAGAGAGCTTTACCTTACATCAGGCTTTTTTTTTCACTTTCTTGTATAAATTTTACCCTTGTCTCCAGTCCTGAAGTTTATAGCTCAATGGCACACATAACCATTTGGCATATAGTAATTTCTCTTTGACTACTTTCCATATCTCTCCTGTGTGCTTTTCCACCCACACATGTTCCATTGCCTTATCCCAAAGGATGTCTTTATTCCT
The DNA here is from genome assembly GCA_018697195.1 of Certhia americana. NCBI lineage: Eukaryota > Metazoa > Chordata > Aves > Passeriformes > Certhiidae > Certhia > Certhia americana. The sequence continues at coordinate 14,150,985 of CM031880.1, forward strand.
CCTTTATGCCTCTGGTATCTCTATTGTTTTTTTCATGTCTTTCTTCTTGATGGGTTGGGTGTTTTTGCACATCACACAGCTTGAAAAAGTATTTCCCTTCAGACTCTTTCATTGAACCAAATCTTACTCATCTGATATGCACACAGACTGAAATTCAATCCCGAGTAAAAGAGCAACCTAGCTGCTGCAGAGAAGCTATTTTTGAAGAATTTTTGTGACAGAGGCCTCAGATTGGCCTCCACACAGGGAATAACTTCACCCACAAGAGTCCCACTGGCTTCAGTACTGTTGTGACCTTGAGAGTTGTAATTGTTCCTCGATTTTCTTGTTAGCATTTTCTTTCCTATGGTATTTTTGTACCAAAGCAAAATAATGATTTTTTTTCAATGTTGAGAATTTTTTTCCGGAAGCAATTATAATGGTGATTTAAATTGTGCAGTTATTTTTTTCCTGGTTTTATTTAGCCCTGTAAGGTAATACATAGGGAATAGCTGCCTATGGCAAGCACATGGCTGTGGGCTGATGGCGAATCATGCATCAAAAGACAAAGATGGGAAGGTAGGCTCACAGGATTGAAAGTAATGACTCTGGATGAAACTTTAAAAGTCACAGTTAAATAGTCACAGTGCATTAGTTAGAAGGACTACAGTCAGGGATATTGAGTGATATTACTTCTGTTCATACAAGCCTTCCTTTAATTCAAGAAGGATGATGAATGTTTGCAGAGGAACAAGAGTGACAGAGGGATTGGAAAAATGCATAAGCTGGTGACGTGTCCACAATTTCCACCAGCTGCACTTGCCAAAGAAAAGGCTTAGGGCTGATTTGACTGCAGTCTAGGAAGTTCTAATATTCCCTACAAGGAATATTTCTGAATATTCCCTACAAGGAACATTTCGAGTAGGGAGTCCTATTTAACACATAAAGGCATTATGAGAGTCAGTGTCTGGAAGTGGGAGTTCTCAAATCAATTCAATTTGCACAGATCATTGTGGCTCATCAGAGATCAGATCCTCATGTGCAGGGCAGTTCCAAGTGCATACAGACTTTCTAATGTGCTGGTGGCCAGCTCAAATGTGCTCCAGCCAGGGACACTGGCAGCACCTCCTCAGGTACCTCCACATAAGGACAGCATAGAGTGGCCAGCAGTCACAGGCCATACAAGAGTATCTAATGCTCTGTGAGGGCTCAAGCACCAGTTCAGGGAGGAGTTACTTCAGACATTGTATGTGCTGCATCAATGCCTAGAGCCCTGAGGAGATGGCCAAGGTAGATTTAGCTTATAAGAGCAATAGTCTCTTTATAAAGAAATATAACATTCTTCGGCCTTATTTTTCAATATAAAGAGTACCAAGAATGAGCTGAAATTTCCTTAGCATTTCTGAAAATCAAGCCATAACTAATTAACCCCTGCATTCCACTGTGCTTATTTTTTTTTTTTTCCCACTTGATTTAAAAGATAAAAAGAGAAACTTTGGGCTTCTCAAAACTTTGTTTGTGGTCAACTTGCAAACAAGCAAGTTTGTGGTCAGAATTTGGAAGATCCTGAATTATCACACGATCACTACTTTTCCCCCCTTTCTAATTGAATGGGTTTTTACAATCTCCAGTGCAACCTATTGTAAACATAGACCATATAAGCTACAGGACAAACTCCAGAAATACCCCTGACTGCATTCCCGTTCAGAGCTGGGATATGCCAGCCAGGTGCACATCCTGCCTTTAATTACACTGAAGAGGTCTTGGTGATTTGGTGTCCTACATCAGTATTAGGAAGCTTGGGCATTGAATTGCTATAAATCAGGAGCTTTGCTGCTCTCACAGCAAGCCCAGTGGGAGCCTGACTTTCTCAAAGAGCTTAATTAAAGAGTGCTTATTGTCAGCTCACCCCTGTAGCCCATTAGAGCTCCACAGAGATTTCTGTTCTCCAGCATCATTGTGAAAAGTGGGACAATCCTTGCTTCTGAGGAAGCTCTGTGTTCATAATCACTTCCTCACATGTCAATACAGTCCTGGTGATCTTATAGTTGTGTTGCAATTAGTTGGTGATAGGTGTGAACAGGGCATATCTGAATAACTGTTTATGGAGATCCTATGGGCAAGACAGTTATTTAACAGAATCATCATTTTCCTCCTAGCTAGTATTTTCTCTGGCTGTATCTCAGTGTGCTTGAAGAAGCAAAACTAATGTGTGACATTTCCAAAAAGCAACAATTTTCTTTCTTTGAAAGCATGTACAACCCTGCCCTCTGAAGGATGCAGCCCCTTGTGATTTACAGGGAGGTCCCAAGTTCTCACATCATTAAGGCTCTTCAAAACATTACTTACTTTTGGTTTGAAATCCATGTCATGGTAGAGTTGCACTCTAGTTAAATGAATTATTCAGACTGTAACCTTGGCTGCTTGGTAGAACCAGCTTCAGTTTTTTCTGTGCATAGGACTAGTGTGCTTGGGCCCACATCAGTCTCATCTACCTTTAACAGGGTATTTGTAAGCACTTTATAATTGAAGAAACAGCTGCTATCAGCCATGAGGATGCACAGCTGCACAGTCAGGGGAATGGGTGAGAAGAGAGGGGTCATGTTACACCACACATGGTGCAAGGCCTCTGGTGGGTCAGTTCCTTTCTGGGTTTGTCCCACCCACTTTCCAAGCTGAAGCCATCAGGCACAGTCATCACCATGTGTGTCCCAGGAGTGCTGAGAAAGAGTTTTTAAATTTGATTCAGTATGGACAGTTCCCCCCCCCATTGCACAGGCACAAATAGCCACCTCCCTGCGTGCTCGACTTGGGCAGTGTTGCAGCCAGGCAGGCCAGGGATTGCACAACTTCTGGCTCTGCTGGCTAACCCACATCCCAAAGGAGCTGAGAGGACACATTGATTCAGCTTTGTCCATTACTAAGTATTATTTCCCAATGCATTTATGGAGCCATCCTACCTCCAAATGTCAGCCCAGAGAGGTCAGAGATATTTGAAGGCTTCAAAAGAAATTTTGGACAGCAAAAAATGAGAGGAAATCTCACAGATCTAGACTTTGCAAGTCATTCTTAGAATTTTCACATCCTTCATGATTGCAGATATAAAAAGATCTAGTATTAATTAAACCTTGGCCAACTAAATGTGCCAATAAGATTAAGGAGCAAAGTGTAGGCTGTCATCCTGCCAGTGGCTATTCCCAGTGCAAAACTAACTTTAACAGAGACATCTGAGAGACAGGAAGCTTTTTTGCAGTGATACCACAAGGCAAAGACTCCTCTGACTTGTATTCTTTGTTATTAGTGTTTCAAACTTGCTGAGTTCTTGTGTCCTTCACTCTGTGCTAAGCAATCCCTAAATTGTTTTCATTATATTGAGTCATCATTGTATTCCTGATGTCTGCTTCCCCACCCAGGAAGTGTTTATAGAATCCTCATGGAGGACAGGAGTTTATCCTAGAGAGTAAGTGGCCCTGGGAGGGAGGTTTTGCCTGTCAGTAAGCGATATATTGTAATATGTAAAGCTGGCAGCCACATGGCTTATGCGGTGGTTTGTCCAGTCCCTCACCCTGCTGCTTCATCATCTTCTGTGCAGATACAGATCTGTCCAAACACAAACTCTTCAACTGCCTTTTGGCACAGGTGAAGCACTGCACACCCCACCTGCACACCATGCCTTAAACGCCTGCAAAAACAAGTGACTTTCTGGCATGAAGCATACCCTTTCCCTCCCTGGCACTGCACACAGCAGACGCTGCAGCTGCAGCCAGCCAGCTTTGGGAACCAGCTCAGGGCTTGGGCAAGGGAAGTGCCACCCCTGGGCAGGGAAAACTGCCTGTGGCAGAAGCACAGGGCCATCCAGGGAGGCAGGATTTCCCCATGCAGCATCGTGATTTTCCTCAGTGGAACTGGGGAGCAAGTTTGATTTATCAGGCACAGGGAAATGGACACCCTCCAAAGCCCTGGCAAAGGGAAAGGAAATGCAGCTCCAATCCTACTGGAATGAAACTGGTCTGGTTTTGCAAAAGAGGTGGGCTCCTGGCTTTGGAGAAGGGATGTTTAGCAGCAGAAGTTCCTGAGCTGGGTCTGGTGGAGCATCCCCTGGGATGGTAGCCAGTGACTGAAGGGAGCAACTTCTGAGCAACACATATAATGAGTGATGAAAATATAATTGCCAACTCACTTGGGCATAGTAATATATTTAGATAAAGAGCCATTCAAACCAAGCCAGCCCATTTTATCAGGCCAAACTTCACACGATTCTCTGTTACCAGAGGAAAGGATGCTCATCTGCTTAGTTTTCAAATATTCAGTGGTGCTTATTCTCTGCACCTACAGTTCTGATTTTCCATAGCACTGCCTGCTCCATGGCATTTTTGTATTGGATCTATTAATTCTATTCTGTAATAGAGTCACCAAGTAACTATCAAATACATCTTCTCTTCTGAATATATGCTAGGCTGCCCAGAGAGGTTGTGGAGTCTCCTTCTCTGGTGATATTCAAAACCCGCCTGGATGCAACCCTGTGCAAACTGCTCTGGGTGAACCTGCTTTAGCAGGGTAGTTGGACTCTGTGATCTCCAAAGGTCCCATCCTCCCCAGCCATTCCATGATTCTGTGATTTACTCTGCTCTAGTATCCTCTACACTTTTCATTTTCATCAGATGAATTTAGAACTCAACTTGTCCTTTTGAAGAAGGATAGGGACAGGCTGCTCAAGGCTGTCTACATTGGACTTCTCAAACTAGGCCAGTTCTGTCCCATATTGAAGGATATTGATTAATTTTGATGGTGCCTGAAATACGTTCCTGCATTAGCAATGATCCACATACTTCGCAAACTTGTGGTACTGTAGCAACACCTGGAAGTGTGTTCTTAAGAAAACCCCTCCATTTGGCACAGTGGTAACAGCAGGCAGCAGTAGTGTGGTACATGGGAAGCAATGTAAGGAGTTGATGGGCAAACACCAATGTCCTGGCAGCACCAATGGCAACACTCTGCATGAGTGTATCTGCTGGGATAAGCTTTGGGGGCCTCTCCCTTCCCTCCTTAGGATGGGTCTTCTAAAATCTCCAGAGATCTTTCTCTTTCATGTGCAATTTTCCACACATTTGCCTACTTCCTTCAAATGAGACAATCAATCATCTGAAGTTTTATGTATCACATTTCCCTGAAAATTAGCACCTGATAATTTTCACTGAAAATTCTACCTGATTAACTAACTGAAGAAGTTTCAAACTCCTATAGTTTAGCTGTTCCTTTCCCAAAAAAAAAGGGTTAACAGTGAAAGCTCTACTCGATTTATTAACCATCAAACCAGAATTTAAGATCTAAAAGTTTGAATACACTACATGTCACAGTACTTCCTATGAATGCACATTCAAAGCTACTCCTTCAACCCCACTTTAACCAGATTATCTATGTAAGTAGGATAAAATTTTCCTCTTTATTTATTAAAAAAACACTGGCAAGGAAAACATATTTTGCATGATCACTTCTCAGTCTGAAACACTTCTAAGCTAAATATATTCATCTAAGATATGTTCTTTGGGCATCTGTTTTCAAGCTGCATTCTCCCTGCAAGTGGCACAGAAGATGCTGTTCTTTGCCATCACTGTGTGCAGCAGAGGTAGATGTAAGAAGAGAATTTTGCCTGAAGATTTCTGTTGTCTTTTTGTTCTATGGAGGATATAGCTCTACTGACACCTGTTTTGAATTGCACATAAAATGCAGTCATACACCTGGCAGAAAACCTTGGTTATACCTTCCAAACTAATCTTAAAATACAACTCAGGCCCTGTAGTCCTGAAAAATATAATCCAGTGCTTCAACATGCAGGGGAGCCTAAGAGAGAGAGTCTCTTCACACCACACAGTTATCTCTCCCAGAAGAGAATTGATATTCACAAATGCTTATTTCCCTTTAAAATTTTGCCCGTTATGTTTTATGAGGACACAGAAGCAAAGGTCTCTTCTATTACCATTCTGAGAGGATTTTAAGAAAATGTGATTAAGTTCTCTTCCCACCAGACTTCATGAAAGCAGAGACACCTCACCCTCTGGGAAGCGTAAGCAATACCATTTTTGTAGTAAAAAATACTGCCTGGTTGTTCAGCCTTATTTTTACAAGTGTCAGAATTAGGCAAAGTTCATCTTTACTGGGCCACAGTGCATATTATTCCAAAACACTCTCCAAGGCAATTCTTTTCAGCTTTAGAATTCATGTTGAAATGAGCCACCATGATGAGGCTGAGTCCTACCCAGGCAGTTTTGTTCTGTGAAAGATTCCATAGTTGTTTCTAGCATTTGCACCTGGGCTCCTGTTTGTTAGGTCAAGCCAAATGCTCATTTGCTTATACTCGTCTGAATGAGGAAATGTCACAATAAAGAGACATTAAGTCATAGGATCACTGAATCATGGAATAGTTTGGGTTGGAGAAGGCTTTTAAAGGTCATCTGGTCCAACCCTCCTGTACTGAGCTGGGACATCTCCAACCAGATCAGTTTGCTCAGAGCCCAGTCCAACCTGACCTTGAATGTTCCTGGGGCCAGAGCATCCACCACCTCTCTGGGAAACCTGTCAATATTTCACCACCCTTTTTGTGAAAATACTGTAGTCTAAATCACAATCTAAATCAACCCTTTTTTAGCTTAAAGCCCTTAAGCCTTATTCCATCACAACTAATGGATGAAAGGGCCATCCCTTTGTAGCTGTGAATAGCAGAAAAGCCACATAAAGGACGAAATTATTTTTCCAAGGATGATGAATAAGCACTATCTGGGATAGTGCTCTGCCAACCATTCTCAGGATGAAGAACCAGTCCTGTGGATACCCACATTTCCAGCACCCACTACACAGGATGCAAATGCTTTTGCATCTTGTTTCTGTTTATTGTGCAGTGTGTTAATGCTGCAGACACTGTGGGCAGGGGAAGCTGCACATCAAACCCCTGCTTTGGCCTCGGCACAGGAAAGCTTGCATTGCTCCTGCTAAAGTGGCAGCTTTTGAAGTCTACTCTCTGAATAACTTGGTATAGGAAAGATCCATGCTCAAAAGAATGGGCTCCACCTTCTGGTCCAGAAAAGCAGCCCAACAAAAAGCAAAGAGACCATCTCTCAATCTTCTTATAATTAATTGATGGGCAGAAGCCAGTACACTAAGATCTTTGGGTCTGGAAATCTGAACAATAAAAAGCAAGCTATTGTCATAGAGAGCAGAAGTTCTCCAACCTGTCAGCACAACCTTAGACCTATCTGGGCTGGGTCACAGCCAGCTTGCCCTCATTCAAGCCCTGATCCTGGCAAGAGAGTAGGTAAGCCGATCAACTGCTCCAGCCAGCTCCAGCAGCCGAGACCTGAAATAGAAACATGCAGCTGAATGATGGCTGTGCACAGGGACATCACCAGGCCTTCCTCCAGGGAGGAGAAGGAGGGGGGAGATGTTCCTCAGAGATCATTTCACTGCTCCCTGGCCCCTGTCTGTTTTGATCAGTGATAGCAAAGCAGCTGATGTTCACATAGACAATGGGGTTTGCCTGTGACTAGCAGGAAATTACAAAGTCAGTTGGTTCAGCACCTCAAACTGTAAGTCCTTCTTTTAGAGGAAACCTGTTGAAAAGTTGAGGTTTGCCCATCTTCACCAGCAGCTGTAACTGTAACCTGTACTGAGTATGAAGTATAAAAAAAACAAACCCAAAGCTGTAGTCTCACAGTCACTAATCTGAAATGAAAGCTAATTCTCAAAAAGGACTGATCTGACTTCTGTGAAATTAAGAAATGCTGTCCTAGTTCTTAGGGGCTGTGATGAAACCCTGAGACATGTGATGAGAAGTGCAGGAGCTGCATGAGACCATGTGCTGCATCTTCCCACCAGGAGGGCAGGAGCTGCAGACCTGGTTGAATCAGGAGAGCTTTTGCTACCAGTCCGGGCATACACAGGCAGAAAGTAAAAAGCTTGGGCTTAATCATGGCTGAGAAAAACTCCTTGTTCCCTCATAAGATAAAGGTCATATTTTTAATATACTGCCAGGGTTAATGGGTGCCCAAAAGTATCTCTCCTGTCGTCATTCCTCTTTAGTGCAAAGCTAGTCTGTCCAGGGAATACAAGTTGAAGAAAATACACAGAGCTGGTGGGCAGCCATTATGTAAAAGTGCTCCACATGGAGATGGAAAAAACCCTACCCTTCAATCTGAACAAAGGCTGAAGTCACTGTTAATTCTTTGCAAAATTTACCACCCACACAAGCAGCAAGGGTTAAAGATACCAATCAGGCAAAACTTTCTTGGCCATCAAGACCACCACAATCAACTGAAATATCCAGGTGATTTATACAGTCCTGTTACTCATTCAGGGCTGCACATGAGCAGTGTTTCCTAAGATGCCATTAAAGGATATGTTGGCTCTTTGCAGTACATATTGAAATCCACATCTTAAGAATCAATTTATAGTAATATGCAAAAAAAAAATTGGAAAGGAAACGATTGCCTCCATATGCGAATGGAAATTAATTTAACTATGAAACATAACTCCTATGTAGCACTGCCAAAAGGACAAACAACTGAGAACTTAACTAAAAGGAGAAAATTGTCAGTCTTTCAGCACTTAACCATTTTGATCTGAACAGTAATAATTATGAAAATGGGCAGAAGACTGTTTCACTGATGATAAATCTACAGCATGTCAAGCAATATTTGAAGATTCATATTTAATTACTGTGACTACACAAATTAGACAGTGGAAAAAAGTTGTCAATGCTGTTTTTTAAAGTAGGGAAATAGATCCAAAGCCAAAAGCAACATCGTTAACGTCGGTAACTCAAAGAGAGAGTTTCCCTCTAGGCTAAATCGTCTGATAAAGGAGAGATGTCACTTATTATGCACTTTTGAACGTGTCTGGCAAAGTTAAGAGGTAAATAGCCAGAATAATTATGGTCTGGGTTGGTAATGGTTTTCTCAGTCACATATTTACTCCAAACACATTCTTGGTGTTCCAGGTTACTCATAACTCTTGATCACAATTTGTTATTTTCTCTTTTTTTTCCCTCCAGAAATTATTTTAAGGCAAATAATTTCAGAAAACTCCATGCTCCAGTAGTGGAGCAGGCATGGCAGGGCTTCAATGAGTTCTTAGGATAAAGTAAGTGCAACCTGGCCACCCAAACTGGTGGTGTTTGCTCGCCCTGTGTCACTGGCTGTGCCTGTTGGGGAGCAGCATGAGGTCTGGCATGAGGAAGCCCATCTGCCAAAGGGCAGTGCAGGTTTTCAGGGTGCTTGGAGTTGCAGGTTGGCCAGGATGAGCACAGCAAAGACAGTGTCTGCTTTATTTTAGTGTACACAGCTCTGAGCAGCAGCAGCATGCACAGCTCCTCTATGTGAATGGGGAAAGATGTTTTCAGAAGCATCTTCTGGAATAAAATGCTACAGGGAGCACAATCCTTTCTCTGCATTGTTCTGGCTGGCACGGAGAGTGCCCTCCATGCCCAAATTGCCTATGGTGTCCAGCAGTCATGCAGCCACCCAGGTTACACCCCAGACCAGGGGTCAAGGAGATCACTGTGGCATGTTGTTCCTGCCTGATCAGAGGTACAGAGGCACTGGGCTCACTGAAGTTTTCCCCAGCAGCTGTTCTGTCCTGTTGATGCAGATTTTGGCTGTAGAGTTCATCCCACCTCCTTGCAATGAGAGCCATGCTCCTGTTACTCACCCAAATGATGTGGGTGCAAACACCAGTCCCGATTCTGCTGTTCTGTGGGGGCTCATTTGATTTTTTTTTTTTTTTTTTTTTTTTCCTGAATTGCTCATCTGTAAAGTAAGCAAAGAAGTTTTTTGTAGAGATTACCTTTGCAAAATGCTTTCAGATGTATTACTGAAAGGGGTATGTAAGAAACAAGTAATAAATAATATTAGACACAAGGAAATATGCCACAGAAAGTGCAGATTAACCACTGTGCCTGAAAAACACACACTGAATTGTTCTCAAGGACACAGAATTTTGTAGGATGTATGAATGGGAGCAGTTGCTTTGGAAGATGCTCTGTGTGAAGTGGATTATGTGCCACATTCTGCTGCAGTTGTCATGGCAAGTATTCCTATTTCCCATGGCAACAGAATCATCAACTTTTTATGCAGTAAATAACTGCTTAAAAAGCTACATTTATTGACCAGGGTACAAGTTAATTCTCTCACCAACATCCTTAACTTCAGCCCTTGTATGGAGATGAAACACTCCACTGGAAAGCAAATGTTTCCTTCTGCTTGTGACAGGTTTCCTCTTCATAGTTTCATTATGATTCACCCACCAGTTGCTGTGCTAGTGACACTATCTGTGCCGGGTATGTGGTACTGCATGGTGTCTGAATTCACTGAAGGAGATGATGACAGGGCAGCAAACACACAGTGAGTGCTGCTTTTGTAGTGCTTTGTGTGAGTGCTGTCTAGTGCAGGTCACCTGAAGTGCTGCCATTGAAATGACTGAAGCTCTAGAAGAAACAAAGCAGTTTGAAAAATTTATTTTTGGAGCCTCTTGCTTGTGTTTTTCCTCAGCTGAAGTTACTTATTCTGCAAACTAGCACCACCACCAGGGTTAGGGGCAGGCATATGTATTACATGGACAAGGGAAGGATGAAAACTCAGGGAAACTAGATGTCACTATGACAGCAATGATGGGCCAAAGGAGGACAGCCTCTTGCTTTATTGAAACAAAGTTTGTCGTAAGCTAGAATTTCCGTAAAAGTGGTTTCCAGTGCTCTGAGAACCCTCAGGCTCTGTTCTGCAGAACCATATTGTTTACATACTGTGCTGAAATTTTAAAAAAAATTTTAAAACTCAAAAGAAAACCCTCAACCCCTCCCCAAACCAACAAACAACAACAAAAAAAAAGAAAAAAAATACCAAAAATCCCCCAAAAATCAAAACAAAAAAACCCCCAAACCAACCAACCAACCAACAAACCAACCAAAAAAAAAAAAAAAAAAAAAACCCCAAAAAAAAAAACCAAACCACAACAAAGAAAAGAAAAAAAAAAACCCACCCAAACCCAAGATCTTAAAAAAATCCCAGATCCACACCACAAACATCATCAGGCTCATCTGGCTGCCTGCAAATAGGATGGAAAAGTGCTGCTTGGCTTGCCAGACAAGATGGATGCTCTCCTGGAATAAGAAGTGAAAAGGGGTTTCCTAATGAGGAGAGAACCAGAAACTGTTTCTAAGACAGTCAGGGGTTCACTGAAGGTTTGGGGTCAGGATAACTGCCCTCATGATTACCACCATATCTGGGCCAAGTAAAGTGTCAAGTCCAAAGACCAAAAATGCAATTCGTTTTTCACAGGTCTTACTTCTGCAAAACACTTCCTGAGTTTCATGGAAACATTCTGGCTGGATGGCTCCCCTCTCCAATCCCAGTCTCTTATTCACAAGCCCTGTCCAAAACTGATCTTGATATTCCTATTTAGATGAGGAAATTCCAACTGCCTCATATACTCATTTTCAATAGACACACAAAAATGCCATCTCTTAGAGCTGCATAATGAACCTGATTTCCCCAGGTTAGTCAGAGGTTCATTTCCTCTTATTAGGGATTTTTGCAACATTGCTTATAGACAAAATCTGTCACATAATACTAGTTTCCTGTACCATAATAAATTCACTGATAGTGTTCAGCACCTCCCATGTGCCCAGAAAAACCATGTGCTTTTCTGTGAGTAGATAGTGCAGTAACATCCCACACAGTTCTGAATAGTTTTTTTTGCACATTTCAGTATCATTTTGTGGTAAAACAGTGATAAAATCTCATAGACTTGCAATTTAACTTGCTTCTGTTTAGGTATGAGCAGAGTGGCAGAACCCCAGCAATATGTGAGGCTTTCAGTCCATCCTGCTTCTGGGCAAAATCTCTGTTGAATATTTTATGCATTCAGGAAATTATTTAAAAATTTCAGTGTTTTTAAAGAAAGGCAGAAGGAAAACAGTGGAAATTACCCAAGTACCCTGTTGACTTTGGTGCAGGGATGAAGGACACATTTTCTTTTCTGTGTATCCTAAAAGACCATTAAGAGAGGTGTTCAGAGAGCTCTGCCCTAGGGCTTGTGCTTCAGGCTTCTGTCCTTTCCAGTGTCTGGGTTGTGTTGTCAGTGGTCCCTCGAGATCATCAGGCTGCTTAGTTCTTCTAAAGAACCACTGGCACAGCTTATGCCTAAAAAGCCACTGTTTGACATTTATAATCTGATTGTGAAACTATGCCTGGCCTTTCCATAGTAGTTGTTATAGAGGTGAGTGAGTTTGCATGGTATCAGGTACATACACAGATATACACAGATATATTTGTATTGTTTTTCAGTGTTTGCCAATCAGGGTGTGACAGAAGTGTCAACCCCTCTTGTCTTCTCCACACAAATGCCCTGTCTTCTTTCTGCTGTATCCTTATCCATCTTATATAGCCTTGATTTTAATGTCTTCTTGTACAGAACTGAGAAAGGGTCACAGAGGTCACTTGGTCATGAAAAAGAAGATTTTGCTTTCCTTACAAGGTGAAATCAGCAGTAGCTTCTCTCAGCATCCCATTGCAGGTGGTTCTGCAGAGGGAAGGTTTTCCCACCAGCAAGTCTGTGTAGGGGGCAAGTGAGGCCTCTGGAAGTGCCTGCAAGTCACAGCCACCCTAATGCCCCTTTCTGACCCAGTCACCCAGTTTTGGGAGGAGATTAGGATATAGCTGGGAGCCCTCTGGCCATAGCCCAGTCCAGACAGAGCAGAGGAGGAGAATGACAGTAGCTGAGAGAAAGATGGGGAGGTATGGAAGGAGGCAGCTCCTGTACCAGCACAGCCTTCCCAATAAGTGTGTCCTTTGTCACCCACATGGTGACACCACCTGGGTGTACATCGGGTCAGACCCTGGGTTGTAGTAGGAAGTCCAGGTGACAAGGGGAACTTTCCATCTGGCACGTTTGGCCAGCAGCCCATTGGGTTTTGTCTTGCAGTCAGCAGTTGCTGCTCTAATCCAATATGATGAAAACTGTAAGATGATAATGTTACCTTTGCAGGTGCCCTAAGTAAAGGCCCAAGAGGAAAAATGGAAACCTTCAGTGCAAGGAATAGCTGACCTGCACAATTCCCAACTGCTGTGTATGGGATCAAGTAACTAAGAATGGACAAGCACCAGAGAAAAGCTTTAAAGTGTTACCACTTCATATGAATAAAACTCAGCATAAGCATTAATAGGAAATATCTGTGTTTATCGATGTGGATTTAATGTGCTAAGTAGTAACCACTATGATTTATTAGGAAGAAGGCACTTGCAGATGATGGACAGTAATTCTGCACTGTCCTGACTGTTCTTCCTCTGTGCTTCATCCAAGGGCAATACTGCAGCTGCTGCTGTTGCCTGATGCTCCCTCTGCTCACTTGTCCTCTGCCTGCTGAATTCAGGGGGATTTGTGCCTTTACCATAATTATTATTAAGTTTCTCTTTTATGTCCCTGTTCAAGAGGCTCCTTGGTAGCTGATTATACTAATCAGAGGTGACTTAACCCATATTTAAATGCAGCCATCTGAATTTGTCTTCAGCGCAGTCTCCAGAAAATAGGAACCAAGCATCAAAGAAAATTAATTCATAGGTACATTATCCTGTGGGATCAAACTAAAATGTGGTCAAAGAGCTTTAGCTTTAGCTTGTATGCTCTAGTGTAAGGATATGGGCAGGAGAAAGCAGCCATGCTCTTGTTTGTGCAAGTTTCCCCTCTCCTTTCTTTGAGTTAGGCAGAATAACCTATCACAAGAATACTTATCAGAGAATATTTTACTGCAGTTAAGACAGAACATTTTTTGCCTTTACAAAAATAATTCTTATTTTTGGAAGTACAATCAGCCACATGAAAAGTGTTCTTTAATCTTTTTCTGGGCCAAAAATATGACTTGGACATTTCTCAGCTTTTCAAATTAATACATTCATTTATCTGGCCAAGGTATTACTCCAGCACAAGTCAATACAGGGCCTTAAATACACATAAAATTTGGGTATTGCTGTTGCCTCTATAGGAACCATCTTAAACCGTTTTCTACAAAATAAGGTCCTGGATGATGGAAATGAAAATATTCCAGTTGGTTCTCAAAAACTTAGGTGGAATTTTGTCCTTTAATGGTGATTAACTCATTCATGTATGTTCATAATTCTTTAAAGCAGTTGCATAAATATTGCAAGTGGCCCTCAAAGATGCTGGGTAGGACAGTGAGCAGTTCATTTCAGCCCACAGGAATGCTAGATTTTAGGTGCTAGGGGGGAAATCCTGTTCACACTGGAGTAAATGTAAGGGTTTTATTCTGTTTAATGGCATTTCAGTTTCTTTTTCTGAACTTAATTGAGAATGAGATTTTACCCATCTCCTCACATGATTCTGGCTCAAACCTGAATTCTAGCTTTGAGCCTTTTTAAATGGGGAAAATTAAGGTGAAACTAAATAAACCCAGAGAATAGACCCATCTCCAGATGGAGAAGGACTCTGATAACTCCTGAAGCAGACGTGCTCTAAACAGACAGTCCCTGCAGTACCAGCAGTGCTCCAGCTATGGGGAAAGCAGCTGTGTCACCTGATTGCACTGCTCTTACAGGTGGGCAGCATTGTCCCTGGCCAAAGGGTCCTTCCTTCTCCCACCACAAGCACAGGGGATGTTTGAGGTGAGGAGGTCATAGCACCACAGAAGGGCAAATGCACTATTTCCAGGAACTTTCAGTGAAACTTCAGACTTCACAAAGATAAGGCTAGATAAGGAATTTCAGGACAGAGTTCACACTGGTAAACTCTCAGGATGTATATTTTTATGTTGCAAGTAAGTGAGACTAAAATATTTCATGAACTTTCCCTGTATTCTTTGCATTAAAAAAATAATTAGCTATTCATCTCCCAGTTTTGATTTTCTTAAATAACTAATACCCTAATTCAGAGGCAAGAATTTAATCCATATGAAATTCTGTCCTGGGAGAAGATCAAAGTGAGTCCCATGGTGTTAAGCACACACCTACAGCACTTGATCTGGAAAAAAAAAATTAGGTGCATGTTTCAATCAGCCTATCCCTTCTTACTGGTTCCCATGCATTAACCTAAGCCTCTGTCAGAGCATTTTTGGTGCCAGGATCAAGGACCTGTGGCGATGGCCACACTGGGAGAGCAGGGCTGTGAAAAGGTAGCAAGCCAAACGGGTGAGAAGCCCAGCAGGCTGTGATGGCAATGCCTCCTCATTCCTCTGCATCTACCAACGCTGCAGGAAGAGATTGAAAGTCTCTTGGGCGACATAAATACGCACGATAAGCGCGTACAGAAAACACAAAGGTGAAATGGCCCTGCTTATCAGGCACAATTAAAATGAATAGAGGATGACTAATAAAGAGGCAGTTTAAAATCTTTACATGACACAGTGTCAAGGCAACAGTGTTGTGCAATAGCACTGACACAATTAATTCTGTGTCCCTGCCTTGGGCAGAGCCCGGAACGGGGCTCCCGCCGGCCTCGCCCGCACCCTCCCATGGCGAGCGCTGGGTGGGCTCTGCCGCTCCAGCTCTCCGGTCCCTGCCGCATTCCAGAGCCACCGCGGAACCTGCCCAGGAACAGCCACTTTGGACCAAGGCAAGGGTGCTTTCTCCTCTTTGTTATCTCTCTTCCTCCCTTTCCTTTTCGTATGCGTGATCCCGAGCCTCACGGTTACTACTCTGGGAAAAGGGAAAAACATCACGTTGAGTTTCTGGGCGCACTCTGGAGGGAGACAAGGCTGAGGTGCCTGAGCCTGAACCGGGGCTGGTTGTTGACTTAGCACTGAGCAATGCAGGCATTTCCTGGGCAGGAATATTTGCAGCGTGTAATTTAAAAGCTCGTTTGGACAACCCTTTGCTCAGGATGATAGATGGTGAATGAGAGCGTGATCTTCCAAAATAGAGCCCAAGGTATCCTTCTAGTTCTTCATTTAATTATGTTGCTCCTTAGTGGTGCCTGTCAGGCTTCAGGATCTCCCAGACCACTGAGTGAGTGCAGCAGAGGCAGGCTGGGTTTTATATATATATATATATATATATATATATATATATATATATATATATAATGCATATATACATGTATGTACATATTTATAGGTTTATATTTATATATATGTACACATTTCTATGTACACAAAAGAACATATATAAAACAATATGCAAGAATATAGATAAGAATAAGAAAGATAATCTTTTTTCTTTGATGTTCTTATTTTCTGGCCAAAACCAGCTCTTTCTTGGTTTTATTGCTGCTGGCATGTCTTTGCAATGCAGCACTGTCAAAAACTAACAATATAAACAAATTTGAGGCTATCCTAACCATTGCTGAGCACAGCCAAAGCTGCCCAATACCACAACTTGCTGAAAAATGTGTGAATTTTGCAGTGGCAGATATCTCTGTTTCTCTGTTCTTTTTTAACTTTTTGAAAGATCTTGGCAGAAACTGCGTTATTCTAAATGAGATAATTAAAACAATTTATATGAAAACTCCTTCACCATTGCTGCAGGAGGAGGGGCCCCTGTATTTGCCCAGCCTGCTAGCTCTACCGGCCAGGCGCTATAGGGGAATTGATTGGAACACTTCAATTAAAACATGATTTCTGGTCGGTAAATAATGAGGCAAAGCAGTATTTCTGAACGATTTGCTTTATTAGAAGGCAGTGTTGATGCTATTTCCCATACCTGTCAGGCTTGTGGGATGGGGATGGCCATGGAAGTGTCCCAGCAGTGCCAGCACCCCTGGCCAGCTGCTAGCACAACCCAGGACAATGGCTGAGGCACTTGTACCTTGAGGGGAAACCTACCTCAGCCTCTTCAGGGCCACATCCTGCCTGCCTGTGCCTCCCACCCATCTGTCTGTGGGTGCTTAATCTTAAAGTCCCTCAGTCACAGAGTCTGATATTCTCATCATTCCTCATCTACTTCCCCAAATGTGTATCTGCATGCCCATGTTAGGAGGCAGTAACATCCCATCACTGCTGTGACAGGGCTGCACTGCAGGCTGCAGAGACACACCTTAACCCGAGTAAAAGTGGAGAGAAATGCTGCATTTGATACCTGTTCGTATCTCGCCTGAAAGTGAGCAGGAAGGATTTTTACCACATGAATGAGGGAAGGGTTGCTGTGTTTGGCGTGACGAGGCCGCATGCCTCAAAAACCCACTCTAAGTGAGAAAGAGATCTGCCACTTGTGGCAGGCAGCACAACCAGGCTGTTTTCTTTGTCTCTGATAGGAAAGTAAATAAGAAATATTAACTGCATGCAAAGGTGCCCTTTTACTTGTCCTCATCAATAACAGCTGGTGGCCTCAGTTATTGCTGTAACGTCACTTCCCCTTCCTCACTGGCATCAGGTTCGTATTGAAAACCTCATAGCAAAGTCTTTTATCCGCTGTCCCGTTTGTGGTTCTGCTTTTGATCCCCGTGCAGTGCTTTGGGGCATTGGCACATGTGGGGATAGGATCAAAAAAACCAAAGCACTGGCACGAGTGGGAATGGGGCTGTGCTGGCTGTCTGCGTGCCTGCCCCTTTCCTACAGCACGAGGGCTGGGAGAGGAACAGGAATTTTGGCTAAGTGAAGAAAGCCAGCGGTGAGGATGCCAGCTATGGGAAAGGGCTACTAGGCAGTAACGTGCTCCCAGAGGGAGAAGATCTCCCAGCATTGCATAGGTTAAGGAGCAGATTTCCAGGAGGAGCTGAAGTGGAGAGGGGAAAAAAGCAACCCAAAAAAATAACTTGTTGGTAAGGGAGTGCACTCAGTTTTCGAAGCTACTTGGAGCAGCCCGGGGCCGCAGACAGGGACACAGCGATATTCTCCCAAATCGTCCCAACTGTGGTGTCAACCAGTGGCTTCCCACCGCAGCGCTGGTCCCGGCAGTGCCTTGGGAAGAATGCCTTCAGAACAGTCTTAATGCCCCAGCTTTAATGCTACTGCTTCCAGATACAAGAGGAACATAAACCAAACTCTGGCGATGGGCACGACCACATGGCACGACTGAGCAGCGGCCCCAGCCCGAATGTCCGGTCACACCGTGGCAGCGCCGGCGGGCCCCGCTGCTCCTGCCGCCGGCTGCGGTACCGCGCCCGCAGCTGCGCACGGCTGTAGTTGCGGGCAGGGGAAAGGAGCTGCCCGCTGTCCTTGGAGAGCAGGGTAAATAGTTACAGTGGAGAAAGGGAATTAAAAAAACAAAACACAAAAAACCTATGAGGAAGGAAGCGGCAAATGTTAAATGGGTGACTCACGGTACGGGATGACTAATCCCGTCAGGGCACAGCTCGTGCTGCGCAGGGAAGCGGTGCTGCGCGCCGGCGGGGAGCGCAGAACAGCTGCGGGGTCCGTCGGGGCAGCCGGGGCCGGGCCTCGCTCCGCTGCGCCCGGCGACAGCCGGGCACGGAGGGAGGATGAGCCGGTCCCGGCAGGACACCGCGGCCGGGGCCACCCCGCGGCCGGTACCCGCGGACCGGCGGCGGTGACCTACTTTCCGCCGGCTCCTCCCGGCGCACGGCACCGCCGCTGCCCGCGCCACCTGCCTGGCCCTGTCCAGGTGCGGAGGTGTGGAGGTGCGGAGGTGCGGAGGTGCGGCGGTGCGGAGGTGTGGAGGTGCGGCGCTCCCCGCGCTCTGCCCGCACCGCTCCGGTGCGCCCCGCCCCGCGCTCTGCCCGCGCTCTGCCCGCGCCGTGCCGCCGGCGGGTGCCGGTGGCGGCGGGGCGGGGAAGCAGCGCGCCTGTGCAGTGCCGGGGGGCCGGGCTCAGCCCGCCGCGTTACACAACCGGCCGCCGCCACCGCCGAGTTTCACAAGTCCCGCCGCGGCTGCCCGCAGCCCGCGCCCCCCGTACGCCCACCCCCGCGCCGCGCATTGCCGGCACTGCCCCCCGCCCTGCCCGCGCTCATGCCATGTCACCGCCGGGCAGCGGGACACCGCGGGCAGCGGTAACCCCTGTCGCCGGGGGGGCACCGCGCCGGGGCTGGGCATGGCACTGAGAGCGGCTCCGGGACGCGCATCTTCCTAGACGGTACGTACGGCCGCGGGGGCCGCGAACTCTACCGGGGTGAGGCGTGCGGGAGGGAATGTCCCCGCACTTACAGCCCGCGGGAAGCGGGGGCACCCCTAGAAAAGCCCCCGCTCCAGGGCCGGTACGCGGCACTCGCCGCTCCGCTCTACCTTCTTCGGACACTGCCAGGACGGTCCCAGGTAAATTGTGAAAAGGAAAACTGACAGCCGCAAGTCCTGTGATTTTTTCCTTAAAAAATCCGTGTACCGTCAAGACGGGCACAGGACGCAGCGCAGGGTGTCCGGGGGGCTCTGGCTGTAGAGGGCAGGCGGGAAGGGGACTCCGGGACCGGGATGCAGGAGCGCGGCGCATCCCAAGGCCGGGAACCGACATCCTTGTCCCTCTGCGCCCACGGACCTCGGCACATGGAGCCGCTCGGGAGTAGCCACGGGCTGAGCGCAGATGAGAGCCGCGGTGATATGGGATTGAGGGAAACCGATTTTCAGGCGACTGAAATGGGTCTGATCGCAGGATTCTCTTTCTGTCTTGAAGTTCATCGTTCAAGGAATGTGTTTGACTGAAAACAGTGTGGAGAAAAACCTTCGAAATGAGTCTTGCACCTAAAGATAGCATCTAAAATCCAAGTTGAAAAGTCATTCTTCACACCGGGTTGTTGTGTCATTTGATTTTACAGAATGTTTACTTTTTAAGTGGGAAATTAAGACGGCTTTTAAAGTCCCTCGCATGTTTCAGCCATGGAATTGTGAATGATAACTCCACGCCTTGGTCCTTAGTGGCAGAAATTGAGAAGTGATTGCTCTGGGTAGCTCGCACTGGAAGCACAGGTCGGAGCTGAGCGCTGTGTGATTCATCAGTGAGGTGTCACACGCGGTTTGGAGAGCTGTAGTCCTTTGTGAAGTGCCACAGTCCCCGAAGGCAGGAGGCAGGTCCCTGCTCGGTGTATTTTGAAGAAGTCCAGCACATCAGTCCCTTTTTGGGGATAGAACTGGCACCCAAGTGCCAACTACCCTTGATCCCTGAATGAAGTTTTCTCCTTCAGCAGGGGAGTGGCCCCGGAAATATCTCTGAAATCAAAGCTGTTAAAATGCCCCATGCCTTACCTGCCTGGGGAGAGTAGGGTTATTTATTAGCTGAAGTTTATTTTGCTATGTGCAGTGAGAGCTGTGGTGCTGATTTCTCTATAGAGATGAAACGTTCTTGTGTATACGTGAGAAAATCTTAGGAGTCCCTTCCTTCATTTTTGAGCAGAATGCCGGTGCTGCCTGGTCCTTATTTTGCTGGATCACTGCTGGCTAATCCCTAGCTCTGGAAATGTGAATTTGGCTTAAAGAGACAGCTAGCTCTTCATGGGCTTGATATGTAGGCTTTACAGTCCTCACAGATCTAACGGATGTTGTTTGAAGCAGACACTTTGAAGAGTTCGCAGTGTGAAGCCCTGGTACTGAATGTCTAACAATGTAGTGTTGGTGTTTTGGTTGGGAATTTGTGTAATTTTTATAAACTTCTTAGGCTGCAATCCTTCACCATAGTTAACCAGTCAGAAAAATACATTTGGATTTTGAGATTTTTAGAAACTGTATTAAAAAAAAAAAAAAAAGGTATTTCATTCTCCAGTAATGTGCTAATCAGAGTAAGCCAGCATGTCAGTGCTGCATCAGGGAGGACCAAAACAGCAGCACTCAGGACTCTGTGGCTGACGGAGCCCTGACAAGCAATGATGAAGCTCCAGAGAAAGCCAAAAGTTGAAATTTGTGTGGAAGGTAGGCATTCGTATCTCTCGGGCTAAACAAAAAAAACTCTAAATCTTTAGAATTTTTCTGGAAGAGGTAATAGGAAAAATGAAAATGGCTTTAGGAGCGGTTGCTTACTGTTCTTGTATCCTGATCGTTCCAAGCTGTGTATTACAGTTACTTAAGGAAAAAGTATAATTGGTTTGAAATGTTTTTATAAATTGCAGACTTCACTAAGATATGTGATGGTTCCTGGGTTTTTAGCCACTGAGAATATATCTGTATCAAATTGTTTTTCAGGTTTAAGGCATACAGCAAGTACACAAAAATAGCTCAGAGTTAAAAATTAAAATTAGCAGAGTAGTTCATAATTCAAGTCTCATGATGGAGGAAGTGGTATTATATTGCAGAGATACTGATGTAAAATCTAACTTCTGCTTGTTGGTGGTATCAAAATATTGGTAGGATGTCATTACAGTTTGGAGCCAGGGCTTGTCTGTATACAGAAGTTGCTTAGTTTTGTCCTAAATTACTCAATTTTCCAGGATTCACATGTAATGGTACAAAGGTTTTAATGCCAACATAGATCATTCTTTCAAGACTGGAGAAATAAGCTATGTGCCTATATCAGAACAATTGAATTCAGGCTTGTACTAGAACAGTAACAGATCCAAGTGAAATAATATGGCTTTAAACAGAACAGTAAAACTTACAAAAAACAAAATAGTATGAACCAGTGTTTTCTGGTATTATTGAAATTATAGATCTCTCTATCACTTCAATTACAAATCCCTGTCAGGGAAGTTATGCAGGTACGACAACTGTATTTATTTGTTAGGACCTGGATGACACCTTTCTTTCAAGTGAGTCCTGGCTCAGCTGGGGCCATGCTCTGCTCAGTGTACCACTGCAATAGCAGCTCTGTGCCCGCCAGTGTGTCCCTGGTGATGGGCTTACCTGGCTCCACCAGCTCTGTCCCATCCTCAGCCCAGGCTGAGGCCATTCCATTTTTTTGCTTTGTTTCACTGCTACTTTGGTGTGGCCAAAAGTATATGGCCTATATGCCTTGTGGTCATATGCTGAAGGAGCAATGTCCCTGTAGAAAAGTCCTGCAAGACTGAATTTATTGTTACTCCAGTCTCACTTAAACCCAGACCTAAGGGAAGCTGGGGTGGTGGCAAGCCCCAATAAGAGCTCTGTGCACAGCTGGGCTTGCTGACTGCATATCTGCCCAGCCTCAGAATCACCAGATTTAGTCAAACCACAAAGGTGTGTGCAATTAACGAGAGACTTTGACCTACTTCACATTCCTTTGTTGTCTTTGGCCTTGTCTACATGGGGAAATTATGCCAATTTAGTTTAAGACTGTTTTTAAAGTGATTTGATTAACCTGATGTGACCTTATGTGAGGACATTCTTATTTTGGTTCAAATGAGCTTATTTGGGTTCAACCAAAACCTGCACTTAGTCAATTTGCACAGAACCGAAATTAGACATGCCTAAACTGGAAGGCGAACTGATGTCTCTAAATAATGACACAACTTTCTCATGAAAGCAGAACCTTCTGTAGAATCTGGAACAGAGTGTAATTACTGACAAATCTGCAGGCAAGTAAAAGCTATTCATAGCAAACGTTTCTAAAAAACCCAGGGAAAACAGGCAAAACTTAAATATCTTGGTGAGATAAATGAAGAGGTGCCAATAATCCCAGTCCTGGAATACTGAAAGCAGTGGCACAAGGCTTGTACAGCTTGGAGCAAGGCTCTCCCATGACTCTTCAGATGCAGAAGAGAGCAAGCATTCTCCTTTACAGGGAGACCCTAGAGAGTCAGAAAATAAAAAAGCAATGCAAGAAATGTTAGGCCAGCTGGTTTGGACACAACAGTACCAACGTCTCATAACGTATTTTGTAGGAAAGAATAGTTAGACATGGAAATAATGAGGAAGCAGGGTAAATTACAACAAGATTTTATCAAAGATGGATTGTGCTAGACTAATCTAACATCTTTTTACTAAAATAGATTATTTAGGTGGGGTAGGGTAGGAATGTCATTTACCTAAAGCCAAGCAGGTGATACCATGCTCCACAGGATGTTATGGCTTAAAATGAAGATGGTGGTTCAAGACAAGAACTGAAAGGTGGAAAAGAACCTTGCCAAAGATAAGATACAACCATTGCATGCAAATATAGGTATCTGAATGGAAAGAGGTATTCAGAGAAAGTCATCAGGATGGAGGCAGATTGGTGGTGTTGCTCCTTTGGGACCAGGCTTGGGCCTGTTGAATGGATCCACCCTGATCTGTGTGCAGGGTCTGAGTGAGTGCTCAGGAGCTGTGTGGGATGACAAAAACTTGGGAGACATTGTCAGTACAGAGGAGGATCAGATTATCACATGAAAGGAATTTAGATGACTTTGTTGATTGGGAGTGTTAGACATAAAATGGCATTTAATACTGCTGAGTGCAAAGTCAAGTAAAGTTGTAAGGATGGAGACCAGTAACAAGAATTTCCATTGTGAAATAGAGCTCATCAGTTGTCCATGTCAGAAAGGAGAGCTGTGGATACACTGACTCAGAAGATACCTAGAAGCAAGCACTGTGATACAGTTGGGAAGGGGACCACTGACATCTTTGGATACCAAAGGAAAGTAATATGAGAAATTCAAGGAAATGTAATGATGATCACTGTACAAATCAATACAGGAGCTCCATGTTGCCTTTGGAGTGGTTTACTGATGTTTTGGATAGTTCTGGACACCCCCGTCAAGAAAACGTTAAATTACAGTGGTAAGAGGGCTGGAGATGTGCTTACACAAATACAACATCTGTTGTACAAAGGGAGGTTAAAGAGCATCATTTGTTTAGCTCTGGCCAGGTGAACCAGTGAAGGGACAGGCTACATTGGGGTATTTTACACACAATTGGCACTATATAGCAAGAGGGTAGAAAAAAATAAGCTAAAAGATAACATCTGCACTAGGTCAAATTGTCTAAATTGGTCATGAATAAATTTGGGTGGAGAGTTAGAAGAAAGCTTGTAGCTACCCATGGATTGAAGTTGCATAAGAGTCTTTCAATTAGGGTAGTTTTGAGATAGATCTTGATAATCTTATGAAAGAGATTATACAATTAAATTAGAGAGTTCCTGGAGACAGGAAATTACATTTGCAGAGTTAGTTCTTTGGTCTGCAGTGTAGTCATATTTTTAATGTATGCTTGAAAGGAGAATGGATCTTGTTTGTTTACACTATTAACCCCCTGTATCAAATCTTCTCCTGTTTTCTTGGGAGATGGGGCAAGAAATAATTTTCTCTGTTACTGCAGGTTTGAATCTTTTTTCTTCCACATCTGAGTTCTTCTCAAGCACTAGACATGGAAAATGTACAGTGGAGACTCCTTGTAGCATTTGACAGGCACAATTGCCTGCAGATTTTTCTGGCATGCACCCTGGTTCAACCTGCTCATCAGATTTTGGGCCAGAGACATTATTCCTTCAGCCAGTAACCGTATTATACTCCATGGTGTATTTTCTGGGATCTGTTGCTGGGCTGAATGAACTCTGTGTGGCTCCATGGACTTGCAATACTGGCAGTGATCTTCACCTGCCCTTTGCTGTGTCACAGAACAGTTTAATCTTACATGCTTCTTATGTGTATCATAAGTTTATTGTATGACATGAGGATGTGTTCTCAGGCTTCAGGTGCTTCTTGACAGGTTGAAGAGATGATGTTGTTTTCCAGCATTGTTTTCCAAGACTGGAGTGCTAGGTTGGTGTTCCCTTTTAACCTGATGTTCCTAAAATTAGTTGGAAACCTGGACGTAGTATCAGCTCTGCTCTGGTGCTGATCAGAGCAAAATTTTCTAAATCATTCAGGATAAAATCTAGAAGAAAGAAGTGACTGCTGACCATTAGTGATGAATTAGTAACTTTAAAAACACAGTGTGGTTACTGTAAATTTGAATGTATGATGTCCATCTTATTACAAGAAAGAGAGAAGGAAGTAGATAAAACAAGACAGAAATGAAGCAGGCAAGGAAGAAAGAAAACAGCTCAACTTAGCCTGCAGCAGAGATTGCCTACCTGCCAATCTGCCTGTAAAGGGTGATTGAAATATTGAAAAACGTCAGCGCTGATGAGGGTAACAGTGAGATGGTAGAAGAGGAAGTGCGTTAACCAAACTCCATGGAGCTGTTGAAATGCATTCAGTCATCTGACTGACTTGTATTCCTAGGCAAACACAATTATACAATTGATTAATTTGTCGACATTCCTTTAGTGCATAACGCTATGGTAACCAAGAGGCTCGCTAAACATTGCTGCGGAGAATGCTGCAAAACATATCTTTCTTTGGGAGAGAGGGAGAGAGGCAGAGCAATACCTTGGAGCTCTGACTTTGGAGGGCTGATGCACACACACAAACACACACAAATACACACACCTGTGCAGTTGGAATTGGGCTCCTGTTGCAGGTGGTGGAAGGTGAGCATCGGGTGGTTTGCGAGCCACACACTTGTTCTGGGTGTGATCAGAGAGGTGACCCTGGCTAACAGCTGCCCTCAACACACTTGCTACCTGATCTTTGCAGAGCTGACAGACTGGGCTATACCACCCTCCTGCTGGATCCCTGTCACCTGGTGTCCTAAGCAGGCAGGGACAGGAAAGGATTTGGTCTTCCCTGCACCACTCTCCCATGGCATGGAGAGCTCTGCCACCCTGCCCATCACCTTCCATCAGCTTCTGGGACTTCAGTTCTTCAGGGCTGCTCTGAAGAAGCCTGTTGTGTGAAATAGAAATGTGTTTTCAGAGTTTTACACCAAGTTCCCAGGTTTTGGCTATCTGCTTTGTGGTACCTGCACTGTTCCCTGTGCCCCGGCTCTGGGCAGAGGCTTCACCCTGCTTTATCTCAGCAGAGACTTGCACTGGGCCTCTGCCTCCCCATGATTGTGGAATATTCTGAGTTGGAAGGATCATTGAGGTCTTTCCCCCTCACCTATGAGTAAATGTGAGGTGCTTTGTTGAGTGTCAGTTATAGACAGATTGATTTACTGGTTGACTAATAGATAAATGCAGAGATATTTGTAGGTGTGTTTATTCTTGTTTACAAACTGCCCAAGCCTAGGCAAGATTTTCTAGTATGTAGCAATGGCAGGAATCATATCCATAAAAATGCTAATCTCCTTTCTTGCTTCATCTGTTCAGCCCACAAACACACACATATACACATGCTTAAAAGAAATTAATAAGGTTTGTCGGTTCTCTTCTGGGCTCAGCCTACTTTAATCTTGGTTTAATGTACAGCACAGTGCAGTGCATTGCTTCTGGACAATGAAGTTTTGGTCATGAGCAACTTACTAAGTAAACCATTTTTTGGAAGTAATTAATGAACAATAGATGAGCTGATAAGAGCTCCCATTGCAGATGGGTACTTTGCATAAACACGGCAGAATTATAGGAAGATTTTCAAGCCAGTGAAAATCTGAAGAGGTTGAGATAAAACCCTGGCCCTGATGAAGACAAAGGTTGAACTTCCACCAGCTTCTTTGTGGAGACTTCTCCCAAAGTATCACCTGAAGAGAAAAATGAATGTCCCTGGAAGTCAGTCCTTGGTTTTACGCTGTTCAAAGCTCTGCTGCACAAACTGGAAATAGATGTTTATGTACATCTATACAGAGGAGGATGCTGTGTGTTTGGTCCACTGTTGGCTTGTCACAGCAAAGGCAGCAATTAGGGAGGCTCTAATAGCTGGGGAGGGTTACACCCCTTGCTGAGGAAGTTTGACCATAAACCTGTTCATCCTGTCTCTGAGTGCAATGTACACTGGCTCAGTTTACAGTAACTTAAAAACATTCACTCTGATCAAACTGCTTCCAATCAAATTTTTTTAAATGATGTATTAAGAGTGTGTTAAATGAGTCACATGAGACAAAAGCGTGGGACTTGGTTTGACTCCACTATTGATGTATATATTAAAGATAAGTATTA
The DNA here is from genome assembly GCA_018697195.1 of Certhia americana. Classification (NCBI taxonomy): domain Eukaryota; kingdom Metazoa; phylum Chordata; class Aves; order Passeriformes; family Certhiidae; genus Certhia; species Certhia americana. The sequence goes on from CM031880.1 coordinate 14,177,700, forward strand.
ATAGTTTGACTTTTCTCTTGAATAATTGTAATGGTTTCCTTTTGGGGCAGGCTTTCAGTGGAAAGGGCACAGCAGGAAGTATTCATAAAACAAACTCTTTGTGCTAATCTTAACACCTACATTTTCTGTTTAATTTTGCTTATGCAGAGGGCTGAGCCTTCTCATTAGTGGAGACAATGTGTCAACATAGGAAAAATGAGTTACTGTATTTTCTTCCCGTCATAAACCCTGGGGTTAACCTCCCACAGGGCAGCAGTGATGTGGAGCTGTGTAATTGCACCGGGAGCTTACACTGGCCCTTGAGTGCCGTTCCTGGGGCAGACAATTCTTGTTGCTCATTCTGCTGCAGCATGGACTTCTAAAAAAGCACTTTTGTATCTGAGCCATCTTCACATCTCATGGGACTCAGCCTTTCAGCAGCAAGACCTCCTGTATCCAGGTCTCACTGGGACTGGAGCTGAAGTCAACTGTTTGGAGAAGTTTGTACAACTCAGGAAGCCTTGCTGAAAATTATTTTACATGGGAAAATTGTCTGCAATTCTGCTTTTTGACTTTCTGAAAGTAATTCAGAGTATGGAAGGAGAGGCTCCCAGAAGAAGGTTGTTAGAAGGAAAGGGTGTATGATTCTGCAGTAGTCCTGGTATATTGTCTGGAAAGGGCGAAGATCCATTGCCTAAAATGGGAGAAGAATAATTTTCAAAAAATGGACTGAAATTGCCGCTAAGCCATTTGTAAACCTGAAATGAGGCTGAGTCAGAACTTTGTCTTATCCAGAGCACATGTTTTGAATCTGGAGCTGAATTCCTTGTATTGGATATATTCATAGTTAAAAAGGCAAGGAGTGTTCAAATGGGATCTGAAGTGTCAGAATGATGAGTTTGTTGGTAGTACGCTGTTGTGACTAGAGCAGAATTTCTGTTTTCACTTGGGGAATGAAAAGAGACTAATGTCAAAAAGAACAACTTCTGTGTTTTGGTTTTTTTTTTTTAAGGAAAGTGTGTGAATATTAATAAATAATCCAGCTGGGATAGCGTCTTTCTTTAAAATTGTCCTTAGAGATAGTGTGTTATATTAACAAACATGAATTTAGTTGTACAGTAAGTAAAATTTTATAAATATAATCATCAACTTATTTTAAAAGTTGCAGTGCTGAGGGAATTTTTCTGGGATTTTCTAATATAGTCTGGTTTGAATTGTGTGAATAATAAAAGCTATTGGTGAATAAATCAGATAATGAGCTGCTTTACATAGAAGGCATAATACCTATTTATGATCTATAGAAGTCCTAAGAGGGATGAATTTCCATTTTAATTTTCTTTGGATTGTGTTTGAAATCGACTTTTATGCAGCATTTCTGACTGTTTCAGAGATTACTCTTCAGACACTTACACTTGAATTACAGCTCTACAAGGTCATTTGCAGGCAGATACTCATTTATTTTGCTTCTTTTTTAGTCCCTTTACCTTGAGGTAAAACTTGAAAAGTGTTGCCAAAAGTTTTCTTCTGACCTAGTTGGTCTTGTCAGAACTTAGGAAGCCCAGTTATCACCCTTACTGGAAGGAGTAATAGAGACCAACTCTTTTGTCATTGGAATCTTTGGCACAATGTGGCTGAGTTTTGCAGTTGACCTGGGAGGGATGAAGATTTCCCCCTTGCTCTTGCAGAAATAAGGAGCATATAAGATAAGTACTTCTTTTTCGTACTTTTTTTGGTAAGTTCTTTTGATAAATTTCATGTGGAAAAGAGGATTGCTGGATGAATTAGATTAATTAAACATTATATTTCTCTCTCTAATAGTGCATTGACATTGACTCTTTACCTATGAAGCAGCTACTACTTGAGAAAAAATTTAGAATTAATTTTTGTCTTTCCTGACATGAATATCATGCTTTATGAGAGTATGATGTCAATCAGCTTTATTAGCACTGATTTTTCCTCACAACCTTGCAACACTTGCAGCAGCTTCCTTCAAAGGGCCCCAATGGGGAAACCTTGGTGAAAGGATGATGTGCAATGTTGCAGTGTGGTGGAGCAGGATTGCTTCTCTGAATAAAGGAAGCAAACATCTGAGACAGAGAGAGGAAGATAATTTTCAAGATAATTTTGCATTGAGCTGTACTCTAGCTTCTGTCTCTTGCCAGGCTTCCCAAGCCCTGGGTCACAAGGTTGGAGAAAACTGTGTACTGATTGTGTCATCCTTCAACTGCAGATGCAGCAGAGCTTCCCCATTGCAGTAAACCACCACCAAACCCAGAGAGTCTGTCAGCACCCTCCTATTGAGGATGACAGTTTCTAAAGCATTAACATTCATGTCAGGTCTAGATAGGGATCAGCAGAGGCTTAAATCATTGTCAGGAACAGATGTGAGATACCTAATCAGTTATTTCCTAAGGAAAATGAGTCTGATTGCATGAATAGTTGTAAATATTTCATTCAGCAGTTCAGCTACTACAGCAATGGTAAACAAGCTTCTGAGGCTGAAGAGAAGTGTTTTGTGGCACTGTACTTGATTTCTCATTCATTTTAACTTCAGTGTGAAAGAAATAAGTTTAGGTACTTTGGATTACTTTTTGTGACAGTACTGATCCTAACCAGGGGCTCACTTTGAAGACAGGCAAAGAGCATCATTGAAAGGTTTGGGTTGGAAGGAACCTTAAAGAACATCTAATTCCAACCTCTTTGCCGTGGGCAGGGACACCTTCCACCATACCAGGTTGCTCAGGGTCACATCCAACCTGTCCATGAACTCATCCAGGGATGGGCATCCACAGCCTCTCTGGGCAAACTGTGCCAGGGCTTCGCCACCCTCACAGTGAAGGATTCCCTCCTAACATCTAATCTAAATCTGATCTATTTAGTTTGAAACCATTCTCCCTTGTCCTATAAATATGTTAAAAGTATTTCTCCCTCTTTTTTATAAGCTCCCTTTAGTCCTTGAATGCCACAATGAGATGTACCCAGAGCCGTTTCTTCTCCAGGCTGAAGAACCCCAGCTCTCTCAGCCTGTCTCCATAGCAGAGGTGCCCCAGCCCTCTCATCATTTCTGTGGCCCTTCTCTGGACTTTACAGCAGGTCCACATCTTTCTTGTGCTGATAACCCCAGAGCTGGGTGCAGAATTCCAGATAGGCTCTCATGAGGGCAGAGTAGAGGGGGAGAAGCACAATCTTGAGCATCCCTAACCCTGATAAACATGGGCCAGCTCAGTCCTGGTGTGCAGCATGCCACGCTTGTCCTCAGGGTGCACACAAAGCTGGAGATTCTGCCACTGCATTCTGCCAGATGTTCATGGCACCAGAGTAAATTCTGGCTTTGAGAGGAAGATGACAGCCTGAGCACCCATCCTCTGCCTTGGCTTTGCTCTGTGCAGTGGGTGCCAAGCTGTGGTGGTGAGCACAGCCCTTCTGGGGTGGCTGAGCCAGGATTAGGTGCTCTGTGCCCCTTCGGGCAGCCCCTTGTGCTGCCTCGTCTCTCTGCTGGCTCTTTGAAGTACTTGCTCTATGTAAGCAAGTACTTTAATTTCTTGTTTGTTTTGCACTTCTCACTTGTCAAAACTGATTAAATTGGAAGAAACTTTGACATTAAATCGGGGTGGGTGTAACACCAGTTTTGCAGTAGATAAGAGTTTCACTACTGAGCTCTTGCAGAAAGGCTGCAGAGAGGAAGGAAAGGAAGGAGGAAGTTAGCTTTTCTCTCTGCCTAATTAATTGAATGTTTTCCCTATTTGAGTTTCAGTTAAACTACTGTGTAGTTTGCTTGTGATTTTTAGCAGATGTGTACGTAAGCAGTGCACTAAGGAAGGAGGCTGGGAGTACAGATGATGTTTACCTCTCAAACGTGGTGTGGAATTCTGAGGAAACTGGGACTGCCAGCTAAAAGTCACAGGCATTTTTAACTTCTGCTGCTGGCTTCATGCTCCTGTGTAGATGTTTGTCAGGAATCTTGCTGGCCTTGGTGGTATTCAGTAGTCAAATTATCACAGAAATAAGCTCCATGTGTTTTTATGCATATACATTACAGTGTAATTCCTCTCACTGGCTGACATAATGTGGATTTTCTCAGCCAGCATAATTTTGTTCTGTTAAATACAGTAACAGACATTATTAGTGTATGGTTATACAATTTAGGTGCTTTTGTCAGGAAAGCCCTAGGTAAAAAAACTCATGTTTACCCTAATTCTGAAAAACACAAATATATCCTGCTGTTTTCACCCAAGAATTGCACAGATGGTTAAAAATAGAGACATGTGCCAATGAATCTGGCTGAATGAAGGGCCAAGCTCTAAATGCTCTTTTCACTCTGTCCCAGGAGAAAGATGTTCTCACACTGCAGCCTATTCAGCTGGGCTAGTCTCTTACTTGAAAACCAGGAACCAGAGGTGTGGAACATCCAGCTCCACCATCTTTGTCAGTCACATTCATACGGCCAGGATTGCTCAGCAGGATGGCAATGTCCACTGCTACCACCATTAACTTACTTAAGTAGAGGAGAGTTATTCTTTGAGAGAGAGGAACCCACATACTTCATTTATTGGCCATACTGGAGTGTTGATTTTGACTGGTCCCAGGAGGATTAATAGTACTGGACTATTACAGATGTGAAATAAATCTTATTTTAAAATATTCTGTGTGTTTACACAATTGTAATAGACCATAAACTGAATTTAGATGTCCAGAAGAACACATATGTCCTTAATATCAAGGATGCCCATCCTGGAGGAACGTGACCAATTCTCTGTCCCGCATCTTCCCTCCACCTTGGGAAGGGGATTTTGTGAGAAATTCCCCTGTCCATGCTGCAGTGGGGGACAAGGGACCCTGCACCCTGCGGCAGTGTTCAGAGCAGCTGAAGAGGCCAGAGCCTCTTTGAGGGCATGGCAGTAGAATTGTAGCTGTTTGAACCATTCCCTTTCCCCTGACCTCTGTGTTTAATCAAATCCTTTTTTAGATTAACATTATCTGGGAGGGACACATCTTTTCTGGTCTTCAATAGTTAAAAAACCCCCAAAACCTCCAAGAAAATCCCCAAAGTGAATTGGACATTCAGCCATGCTGAGTCATATTTAGTTATTATGACTGATTATCCAGCCAGCCATGCAAATAAACTGTAAGGGGGAAAAAAAGGATGTGTGTGAATAGCTTATCTACGACAGAATGAGGCCTTGGGTCTTTGTGCATAATATGTGTAACAATAATGACCTAGTATGAAAGTGTTCCAGTGACTGACATATTTGCAGTCTGAAAAAGATAAGAAAGTAATGAGAGAGAGAGAACTGTGGATGTTTATCTTCTCTTTTCTTCTTCCTGAAGGGAAGTTTGACTTTCTCATTATATTTCCAGTGCATATCCATGTACCATGCAGGATGATGAATATGAGTGCAGTTAATTGTTTAACTATTCTTTTATTCCCGAAGCTTTCAAAACAAATAACCATCTTTTGAGGAGCTCGTTGAAAAGTGATGGGGGCAAGATAGTGCAAAAAAGAATATTGGATGTGAAGTTGAAAGTGCCTCAGAGAAGAGAAAGAGAAGCATGTGGGGGTGTTCTAAGAAAAGGAGAAAATACCCCGGTTATATTATTACCAAGATCAGTTATATTATTAGCAATACCAGCATAAACAGCAACAATTCTACTTGAAAAAAACTTGTAAACTTCTATAGTTCATCCATGCTGTACCAGAGAAGGAATTACCGTTGGGCCAACATCTTTACTGTTGCATAAGTCTTCTAGTGTTACTTAATGCAAATACTACAAAGGAGTACAACTTTGTCCAAAATACATTTGCTGACTATATTTATCATCTGTCTTCTTTATAGTAAACAAGAAGAGACGTCTGAGGAGAAGGTCTGGTAGCCACAGAAAATATTTTGCATCGTAGTCTCTAAGTGGTGCCATTCTGAGCTATTTTCAGCTCAAAGAGCCATTCTCCAGGGCAGCTGAAACACAGAGGGGTGTTTGGTGTTTGTACCCCTTTGTAACTGTATTAGGTATTTGTAATGCAAGGAGTAAAACACTGGATGGAAAAGTGCTAGTTCAAGACCCTGTGAGTGATTTTGGAAATTACAAGTAATGTAGTGGGTTTTCTCAGAATAATGCCCAAGTCTAGCCCTTAATCATGCACTTGAAACAAGTGGGCTCAGACCTTATGAAAGGTGTTTTCTTACTCAGCTTTAAGGCACAGGCCAAGAAATAACTTGATCGGATTAGCCGAGTTTGAATAGGAACAGCAGCAAATAGAATCAAATGAGTGTGAATGATGCTGCTGTACTCTCTATTAGAAAAATATCTGCCAGTTGCCATTGCAGAGAATAATCCTGCAAGATGCTGACACCATCCACATTGCCCAAGGAAACTGGACCAGGGCACTTCAGGCATGCAGCTCCCATTACTCACCTTAGCTGAACAATGTTTTTTCTCTGAAATCCTACTTTTCCCTGTTATATAAAGGCTGGCTCTTTTCTGCCTCCTCCTTGAAAGGCTCTTGATGCTTACAGGGACTGAGTGCATTGCTGGTTATTCTCAGCTGCAAATCTACAGAGATGGCAGTGGTCAGGTCAGTGGGGCATGAACATGGCTCAGCTGGAGAGCAGATGTGAGCAGATCATTTAAGGAAAGCAGCTGAAATTCTGAGAGCCAAATGAGGATAAGAAAAATTTTGAAATCCAAGGGCTTTGTTTAAATGCCTTTTGACTTAGGTGCAGATTATACCTGGAATGCTCCAGAATTAAACACACCAAGAGGGTAAGGAAGTTTCTTATGCTTGCAGTTGAATGCATGAAGCCAAAGATGTAAAATGAGGTCAGCTCAGCTGCAGTGAATCCTTTGATATTCATTTAATGGATAAGTAGATATAACTCTGAGCTTGCAGGGACAACTTTGAATTTTAACTACTTAAGCTCTTTATAATTTTATCACAGGTCTTTTATGTAAACTGGATGTTGGGAGGCCTTTCTTTAAGGAGAGGGTGGTCCAAAACTGAAACAGGCTTCCTAGAGAGGTGGTCAATTCCCCAAGCCTGACAGCATTTAAGAGGCATTTGTACAATGCCCATAATACCACACTTTAACTTCTGTTCAGCCCTGTAGTGGACAGGCAGGTGGACTAGCTGGTCATTGCAGGTCCATTCCAAATGAAATATTCTGGTTTATTCTATTCTGCTGAGCAATTCAACTGTACAGACAGATATGCTGTTCCACTTCTGCTGCAGTACCACACAGGTCTCCTCAACTTGTTCCCTCTCTTCTTCTGCCTCTGAACCAGAGGTGGGAGCTGGTCTAGCCCTGGGAGATCCATTGTTTTTGGAGTGTTTGATTTGAGATACTGGTCAAAATGGAAAAGTTGAACTCTGGGTAAGGAACTGGATTCTTCTCTGGCATAGGGAGTCTTTCAGTCTGGTTCAGACCTATCTCTAATCCTTTTGTCATAGTATTTCCTTATATTGAATAGCTTCCTTATGTATTGAGTTCCAGAAATTCCAGGTTGGTGATACACATGGAAAACAGATTGCAACAGAGAGCAGACTTAATTACTCAGGTCTAGAATTACTGAAGCAGAACATTTTTTTCTTCATGTTGTTTGAAAAGGGAGAAGAATCTTCCCTTTCTAGTTTATAGGAAGATGTTTGAGATCAATTGACTCTGAGCTGCCCTTTCATTGGTTATTCAGTGATCACTTGAGGGAAAAATAATGAACTGGGGTTTTCCCCCCCCTTCTTCATTTGAAAATCAGGTCTTTACCAGTGCTGCGTCTTAAAGGGAGTTCTAAGACTACAGTCTTAGATGCTTCAGGAAGCTTATTTTAGGAGGGAGGGCTTGACTGAACGCCAAGAGACAGAGCTAATCATTAGGACATCTGGATTCACTTCTTAAATCTGCTGCATGACCTTGGGTCAATGATTTAGGTCGAGGTTTTCCAAAATGTTCAGTATTTGTAGGTGCTTACACTGGATTTCAGCATTAGTGAAAATTAGGCTGTAACTGCATTCACTGTTTCAAATTCAGCTTCCCAAAACTGGGACACTTGTAAAAAGGAGACAGAAGTAAAATGTGTGCCCCTGTTTCCTCATTTGTACAACAAGGATGGATAACTGTGTTTGTAGAGTGTCCTGAGACTTCCTGAGGTAAAAGCATTAGACTGGAGAAAGGTTGGCAGCAAGCTGCTTGCAAAGTGCCAGAAAAGTAGACATTGTTCAGTAGAAATCAAAGGATGCTGAACAAGGACCAAAATTCCAAGAGGTCGTTCCAGACTGTGCAGAGGACCAAGCAGATATAAGGAAGTGCAGAAATGACGGGGCCAGAGGTTGCTGGCTGTCTGCAGACTGTGCAGCATCCAGTCCATCCAGCTGCCTTCCCACCTGTTCCAAACAGCAGCAGAGGAGCAGCTGAATTGCACTTTCTTGGAAGGGGGATCCAGAGACATTGGACTGATCACAGTCAGGATGATAGAGGTGTAGCAAGCTGTGGTGCTTCTAGCAGACACTGATTTGTGTCACACACAGTCAGTCTGAGCATGACAGAGAGGGGCAGACCTGTTGTGCAGGTGTGGAGCAGTTCTGCTAAACATCTGCTCAGACAGTGGAAGAGTCCAGGTAGTATCAAGCTCCATTCCTGGATAGGGCTGTCCTGCTTTTGTGGGTGGTGAGTACATTCCATGGCTGCATCCTGACTCCAGTGTCGACTGTAGCTGCTATCAGGCTTTTAAATGAGCTGAAGCACATTTATAGAGCGATGGCCAGGGAGTAATGCTTGTAGACAGAAGACACTTTTGAAAGAAAATCCTCCAGTCCACAAATAGCTCCTACCATCTGCTGGTCCTGCTACTCCTGCTGGGAGTAGATGCATTGTGAAGCCAAGTCATACACACTGTTTTTACCCTACTGGAACAGCGCACTTCAAACCACCTAGGACCCACTTCTGACCCAGTTGAAGGCCCCTGCTTTTACTGTACAGAGCAAGCAGCCCCTCAGGCCTCACATTTTATTTTTGCCATGTAAGTTCAACCTCCAGGACAAGCAAACACAAAGCACAAGTGCTCATCTCCTTATCCTTGAGCATCTGAAATGCATTTTATATACAAGATGGAGAAAGGCAAAGAAGAAACAAAGCAAAATATCTATTGTTTGAGGAGAAAAACAGAACAGCAAAGGTCATGAACTCTACTATTGCCTCTTTCAATGAACTGGTAGTTGCTGGGGGTGTTCTCTTACTCAGAAAAGTAGAGGAGAAGGTATTTAGTTTAATTAGATCGCTGATTTTCTTTGCTGTCTAATGGTTACATTTATTCTGTGCGCGAGGAGAGCTCAAGGCATAAAAGTAGGCAGTTTAATGACACATAGACTTTATGTAGCTCTCTGCTTAGGATGAGTTTCACCCATAGTAAATAGAAGAGGAATTACAAGAGGGATTTCAGAGCGTTGCATCCAAACAGGCAGATTTGACATGTTTGTCCTCATACCTACCTTGTTGCCAAAACAAAATCCAAAACTAAAAAAGGACCCGATGACCTCACTTAATGCCACCAATGCAGTTGATGCGAGCTGTGTCCTCTTGGTGGGAGTAATGCACAGCAGCTTCCAGGGAGTCTGGTGATCCCTGCTCCAGCTGGCGATCCCTGGAAATGGAGCAGGAGGGGTCAGGTCAGGTGCTGCACCAGCTTCAGAGGCAGTTCTGCAGAAAATAGCACTGCCGACAGAGCGGAGTGCTGGTCTCTTTTAAAACTGTCCTTTGCTGGTTGGCTCTGATAGTGTTAAAACTTTTCTGAATGAAACCCTGAAATGAGCCAGAATTTCAACACCAGATTTATGATCGGATGGTGTCCAAATTTTTTAAGCTGAAGAATCAATAGCTTTGGGAGGACTTTTTTTTTAGCTTAAGTCACTGTTTTCATTGCTAAAACTTACTGGGTTAACCTTCCCACATCCCCCACTCCTTTGTGATTTGCCAGAGAAGTGAATATGATAAGAAGTGACCTGAGGCAGGAGTAAGGGCTCTCTGCTCACCTCCCTTCCCAAGCATCCAGCAGCAATGGTTGCTTAACTCCCAGCATCAGAAGGTGAGTGCTGCAGTAGTCATCCTGAGTGTCACCACTGCTTTCCTGGGTAGAAATTGCTCTTGGTATTTTTTTGCAGATTGCTCTGAAGTAAAATATGTGTTTATGCACTCACCCCCACACACATGTATTTGCATCATTTGGATCAGCCAGAAACAGAAACAGAGCTTTCAGAGCTGCAAGTTTTGGAGAGAACATTCTGTTCAAAAGATTTTTGACCATTCACTTTCAATATTCCTGCCTTCTCTTTAGCTCTATGTACCTTTCCTGGAAGTAGTCCCCTGAAAACACACAATCTCAACTGCTGCTGAAGGATTGACTGTGAACAATTGCCTTTTCTCTCATCCTACATGAGGGAAAGCCATGTTACTATTTGAGGATTATTTGACTCTTTGTCTTACACAGGTATGGTAAAGAATTGTTTATAGTTTGGAGATCATAATTTCAAACTACAACACACATTTTTTTACCTTTCCTGTAGTAACTGAATGGCAAAAAACGAGCACAGGTACGCATCCAAGCCTGCAGAAGAAATATTGTTTGCATACGCATTCTTATCCTAACCTGCTTGTGCCAAAAGTACAGTTTATTATTTCTTAGGGTTGTGAATCAGTGTTCTGGTTTTTGCAATGATTTGGGAATTTTAAAGGGCCGTTAGACAAATTGGTAGAATTAATTAGATGCATGTTCTTCTTGTTGCAGAAACCCCAGAGACATTTTGAATAATATTCTACAGTGTTGTATCTTTACCCTGCAAGGTTCAGCAATTTGCTAGAACAGAGCAAACTTGGCCAGCTATTTTCTTCAGGATCTGACAAAAATCCTAGAGAACAAAATGTTCCAGTAATCATCTTTTCTTTTCAAGTATCCGTTAGTTTTTAATCCTTTTCAGCCTTTCTTTTTTTCAGAAGCACCATATATTGGTTCAAAAAAACCCCAACAAACAAACAAACAAAAAAAACAAAAAAAAACAAACAAAAAAAAAAAAAAAACAACAAAAAAAACCAAAACAAAAAAACAAAAAAAAACCAAAAACAAAAAAAAACCAAAACACCAAAAAACCCAACACACCGCTACTGTTCCTACCTGTATCTTTTGTGCTGAATCAAAGTGTTCTGTTACAGCTTTTTTTATGGTGTAATTGTCTTGTATAGTCCATTTTCTTTGCACACTTTTTAGCTTCTGTCTGAAGCTGTTACTGCTATAATAAATGTAGTCATAAATCTGTCACAGGTCACAAGCTAAATTTGGAGCTCAGTAAACCAGGGGAGGGTATGCTGTAGATAAGTAAGTGCACTTAGATGCAACAGTTACAATAGTAGCACAAAAAGTCCACTTCTGGCAGGTTAACAAAGGGGAAACACAGAACATTTGGTTCCCTCCAACACTGACCACCATCACCCATGTTCTAGCAAACAAAGATGCTCTGTGAAAATGCAGGTGCAGTCATAGCACCCCCAAAGAGTTCCAGAGTGTATTGTTGCTGTGGACGGGTGTGCTGTGCTTAACAAATTCCCTCAGCCACCCTATGGATGGAGAGCAATGTTTCTGTAAAGCTTGGAGCTGCACAGCTCTGCCACTGACATGAGGGAGAACCCAGTTCCTCCAAAGAGGGGCTAAAACTGGGACTGGGAGCTGTCAGGCAGGACAGGACCCAGGGCTCCTGGAGCTGGACATAGGTGTGATTGGAGCCAAAACCCATCAGATCCCCACCAGCATGATTCCTCAGCAGTGTGTTCCTAAAGAGAACCTGTCAGTCATGAGTGCCTCAGACCTGGGCATGCCAAGTTCCCACAGTGAAATGGCTGGGTGATTGTCAAAACTGAGATCATTGTACATTATTTCTCCTTTGAGAAGAGAAAAGTGAAGAACATGGAGAAGAAAAAGCAATGGAAAGTTGAAGGCAGGTGATTCAAGAAACAAGAAGATGGAGAGAAACCATGTTCAAGAGAGATCCAATTCTCTGAATTATGATCCAATAGATGTTAAGTACGGGGGATAAGTGAGGGAAGGGCAGAAAAGAGTGAAGAACAGCAGAAGGCAAGGCGTGTCAAGGAAAGGAGAGGGTGAAATAGAGGCAGAAAAAAATGAAGCAAGCAGATCAAATAACACAGATACACAGCTCCTTTGCTACACCTGGTTTAGTCTTTGTGTTTGTGTGTGATGCCTTCATGCTGGGCTGTGACACAGTAGTGGTGAGGCCGTGTCCTGTGGGGTGCTCTGGCAGATGGGGATGCCACAGCTGTGCTGAGCTGCTGCTGCTGCTCCTGCCCATACACTGTGACACTGGGGCAAACATCTGTCTGTGTGTAACAGGAGGATGGCCAGGAGCACAGGGTGAGTGGCACAGCAACGGCAGTGGGGCCGGGACTTCAGTGCTGCTGGGCATCAGCAGAAATGCTGATCCTTCCTGTGCTAAACAGCCACAGGGATTCAGGCACACTGATTTTTCAGATGCCATTTACATAAAGCATCTTATAGCTGAACCAGTAGCACTTTACTGAAGAGGTTAAATTCTGCCTTTTAAAAAGGAAAACAGCTGTTTTGCTGCGAACCACAGTTGTGCCCTCCTGTTGCCTCAAGAATAATGAAACATTGGCATACTGACATATAAATCATATTGCTGGAGAATGTGTTGTCTTTCTTATTTGTGACTGCATCCTGCCACGAAGTGCTGCATCTTGTAATTGAGGGATCTCTGATGAATTCACTGCATGCAAAGTCTGTGGAAATTATTAGCACAGCATATTTCCATAATTAACATGTTTCCTACTATATAGATTTGAAGACTCCCTAACTGCCATATGTTACTTTAATGCAAAATTCTATGAAAACTTAAATACAAGCAGAACAAAGTTTTTATGCATAGAGAATGTTTTTCATTAGACCAGTTGTTATAGCTGGGAAAAGCAATCAAATCATCTGAGTTCAGGGACAATTTTAGTTGATGGAGGAAAGCTTTATTCATTGCTGATCACAAAGAAAAGGGCAGCATCTCTCATAGAAATATCTTTGCCTTACCATGAGTGACATAACCAAATAATTAAAATTTAACCTATAATGCAACGTTCATACGTACTGTTGGTTTCAGGACACAAGGCTGACTGTTCCATTAAGAATTATCCTAAAGTAAAGTTAATATTTTGATGGTTTTCAGTGAGTCAATAAATAAGCATTTTCTTTACTCATAGGTTTGCAGTTTTAAATAGCTCCTGAAGTCAGATAGTTCTGCAAAAACAGAAAATTGCCTCTGCCATTCTCTCTTCAGTAAAAAATGTACCAGAATATAGCAGACATCATGAAATAATGCTTTAACTATTAGTTGTTGTCTGCACAGTCCATTTGTCTTGTTAGGACTGTCATTTGGCTACATTACCCTTTCTGTAACCCTGGAAACAACTTCAAATACTGTGATATTTGAAAAGTCTGAAATATAATGTACCCTTAAAACACTGAGTGGTTTTTGAGATTCCTTGTAAAAGGAAGAAAAAAATCATTTCCCTTTACGGAGGGCATTAAGCAGTGATGGATGTGCATTGCTTTGTGAGAAAACTGGTCCTCACCTGTTGTAGGTGGGATGAGAAATGATGCCAGCAGCACTGACAAGTTTCCTCTTTACCTGCCCACAGAGTTCAGGAATCCCTCTCTCAAAGTGTTACAGAAGGGGATTTTCAGGAGGCAATAAATAAATTTTGATCCCTCTGGTTAATGCAGTTAAGGTCAAAGAGATTCTATCTGAATCTATTTAAAATACTCTTAACCTGCAGACATACTGCTCTCAGTAGTGCTAAGTGCCTTAACTGGCTGAGGAGTGTATACAACCCTTACGAAACTATTCTTAAGCATTCTGGTTACTATATTTAGCTCTGTCTTATAACAAGACAAAAAGCACTTAGCTAAATGCAGTCTTGAAGTGGTTAATCCAATTAAGATTATTTTGTCCTTTGGTGTCTTCTACTGAGCCTTTTTCTAGCTCACCATCCTGCTGCATCATGCAAAAAGCTGCTCTGTATGGTTGGGCTTGTGAATTCTTTTATGGCCATTTATTCTGTGAGCTCCTCCGAGTCGGGTGGTGGCTGAGGGCATTGCTCACATTCAGAAAGCCTCATTCTTCTGCCCCTGGCAAATCACATCTGCTGTACTGCAGCAGCGTGATAGCTTCTCCTGGAGACTGGAGAATCCAGGCTTCATTTTCCAGTTTAGGCTCAGTGAGCATTAGCTGAACTGTTGACTCTCTTGGTGACCAAACAGCTTCCCTCAACTTGCTGCTGTTCCAGCTGGGTGGGAGGCCAACCATTCTCATGAGGCAGGAAACCCACCAGCCTTCCTGGGAGCTTTTGGTTGTTAGACAACCTGTGGGCAAAGTTTCTGTAAAATACAGTTTCTATAAAATAATTCTTTGCACTCAAAGCTTGGGAAAAATCCTTTTCTTTAGCTGAAAAAGATGCTTTTTGCATGGTCAAGTCTGCATACAAAGAACGTACCCTGAAAAATTTTAATAGATCTTTCTGTGTATCCACAAGTACTTTTTATAATTTAACCCATTGCTTTGAAAAGACTTTTCTTTATACCTGTGTATCTCTAAACCTATCCCCAGTCACTAAATCTTCTAGAGAGGTCATTCTTCTAGAGAAGAAACAACTGTGTGATTTTGATAGAACAACACTGAGGGATGAGCAGCAGTGATAAGAGCCTCAGCTCAACAGAGTAACAAATAAATCACACACTTCTCTTGGACTGGAATGAAAGTGTGTAACTTTACCAGGGTGCCACCACTCTGAGAGCAGGGACAGAGCAGATCCACTGAGCTTGAGTTTGCTACACAGATGTTGTTTCCAGTTGCAGCTTCACTGAGGGTGTCAGGAGTTGCATGATATTTTCCCTAGATTTTGTGTGTCCCATCAGTAGCAAGAACTAAAGGGAGGCCTTGAGTCCATTCACAGGTGGGTGGTTGTGGCTTGTGCTGACTTTTGCTGGTCATGTTTGTCTTGAAGGAGGTTTTGGTTGCAAGATTTGATAGATGAGGTACAGGTCATTCTTCTGGTTTTCACAGCACACCAGGTAAACTGTCATACTTTGGAAGGACTCCAGTTGATCCTCAGTGGCTCCAGGCCAATAGGGCCATTCTGCCACCCTGCTGGGTCACACAGCTTTTTGAGAGGTCACAGTGGCCTTCCCAGGCTGCTTTTGTGGCAGTAGGTGGTGCTCACAGAGCCAGGAGCCCGAGAACTTGGTCCGACTCCCATTGCTGGGGGCTTTGCTGAGCTTTCATCAGTCATACTTGAGCATGTTCCTAATTTGTGGGGGTACAATTTTCTCAGCTTGAAGTGACTGCAGCTGTCTAGGCTAAGTCTTTCCTGTAACTGTGTTTTAACTGAACTTGCTTTTCCTTCCAGGATTAATTTTTCTCCGTCTCTATTTACATGGTGATAAGAAGTGCTAATCCCACTCTGTCAGTCTGGACTGATGAATCTGAGGAATAGAACAGGTAATTTATAATTTGGCTTGTAGCTTTTGGTGACTTGGGCAGTGAGAACCACTCCCTCTCTATGGAATGCATCCATAACAAAACAATATGGTTTCTTCTGCCCAGGTCATCTGCAGGGAGGGAGATCCTTTCCCTGCAGCAGGGAAGGAAGGATAAAATTTTGTAGCTGTTGCTGTGGGGAGCATCTTTGACTTCCTGACAGTTGTGGGTGGTTCTGTTTTGTGTTATTTTAATAGCTACCAAATTGTTTGAGCTTGAAGTAGTCTGTAAGCAGAGAAAATCTTTCGGATGTAGCTATTGAAAAATGTCCCTTGAGTTCTGAGCAGCATGGGGTGTTTTGCAGGGAAGGTGCTCACTGGAGATGGGGGGCAGATTGGTTCTGATGGTGGGGATGTGATTTCCTCTTTGGAGGTGTCTGAGGGGGTGCACTCCAGCAAGAACTGACCTGGGAAACATGGTGTGGAGCAACAGCAGCTGCCTCACCTGCACCTCCCTGGCTCTCTGTCCCTCAGACTCAGCCCATGTGAGTCACAGAAAGCAAGTCACCAGTGAAGAAGTTACCCTTGTGTTGAATTTTCCATCATTTAATGGGCCTTGAGAGTACTGTGCCCTTACTGGGAGTTGTTGCCGAGTGTTCTTCCCTGGTTAGGGCCAGATGAGGATATTTTGAATTGAAGCCTTGGGTATGAATCCCAGGATACAGATCAGATGATGTGGGAGAAGTCCACCAGTGCGAGCAGCAGTCGTTGGCTACAGGATGGTCTGGATGAACCTGTCTATCATAGCATCCCTTAGATATCCTGATAATACACTGCTGTTGCCTAATACTCATCCTTTAGGGGATTAGCATAGTTTCTTTCTTTCTCCTATGTCTTTCCACAGGAAAATCTTAGATATGTTTCAAGCAGGGCGGGCAGTGATTGAAATCCACCAGTAACAACCTCTTTGATTTCCCAGAACAGGACCAGCTGTGGTGCTGCCTGGTGCAGACACCAGGTCAGATTTCTCTCTGTTTTGTTCTTGCATTTGCCAGGAAGATGCTGTTTCCTGTGCAGAGATGGGTGTTTCAGGAGGATTCCCTATCCTGGCTCAGAGGGCAGGATAAGGCAGGTTGAGGGGCTGCTGGATTTTAGATCTTTGCCTTTAAAGTCCTGTTGTTACAGCTGGGTGTTTGAGCATGTAGCAGTGGTCTCACTTCTCCTGCCTCAGTAGCTGACTGAACCTGCAAGGAAAGACATACCAAGAGTGGAATTTGGGGAAGGGAGGATTGAAATATCCAGGAGGTCATTAAGTACAAACCACTACTCTCCATGTTTTGGCATTCTTAGCAAGATCAGGGAATATGTCTCAGTAAGTACTTCTGTTCTTTTCCTTGCAGAGCCCTGTGTTGTGTAAACGAACTGATGGATGAAGATGAGAAGGACAGGGCAAAGAGGTATGACAGGATGCACTTCTGGAGGAGAATTGTAAATGTAAATGCTGTGTTGTACAGTGCATGGCAATGAACTTGGCCCCACTGATTGTCAGAGGCAAAGCTCCCACACAGTTTACAGGCTGTGTATAGCTGACCACATGCAGCATAATTTAAGTCACCATTCAGGCATCTCACAGAGTTTGGCCATCTCTATAATGGATTATCTGGCTGAGTGATCCTTAAATTACACTGCTGTGCCCTCAGGATCTCGTGCTATCTCATGGCTGTTTACTATCTTGAAACGGGATTCCTGACTTGTGATTTTATTGGCACCAAGCAGTACTGCCCACCTGGGGTAGAGTTCCTTTAGCAGTCTTGCTTTAGCACAGGTCTGAGTTAGTCTCCTGTCAGAGAAGCACTTGGCTCGGTTCTATTTAGTCATTGTACAGAAGTGCCAAAACAGAGATGGCTGTGAACATGAATGCTGGATCTGAGAATATCCAAATGCCAACCTGAATATGAATGGAAATGCTTTCTGCATACCACCCTCAGTCTAGATCACAGGAAGTATGTGTCATCATAAATACACATGTAAACCAAATTAATTACTACTGGAAGAGGTTGTATGAAAGGTGTTATCTTAGATATGAGCATTGGAAAGAACACTTTGGAAGAAAGTTAATGGATTTGCTTTCTCCTTTATTGTTTTTAGTGGAAGGGGAAAGCCTAATAAATATTCTTAATTTGTGAACTGAAAACTGTTGTAGTTCTGCAGCCAGACTGTTAACATTCCCAGTTACATATATTACAGCAGTAGATTTTCAAGATGACATACAAGATTTTATTCTGCCTCTGCACAGTGCTGTCTCTTGATAAGATCCTTTTGCAAGTGCAAATCAGAGAAATCCTTCACATTTTGACGTTTATATGTGTGTGTACTAGCTGCAAAACAAAAGTTCATAAAAATTAAGTGAGCAAAATGTGAACCTGCATGAACATACTTTTTTCTTACTGGAGGAGTTTCTCCCACCTTCGCTATCACTGCTTTTGAGTCAGTGGGAACTGCTGCTGAAATGTATATATGGATATAGTCTTTCCTAAATGAACCCAAATAGGTGTTACCTCCAGGTGTTCCTTGCTGCTGGTGACTTGAGTCTTGCTACAAGGCTCTAAGCACCAGTAAAATCTTTGTGTGCAAGCCCAATTTTAAATAAATAAGCATTCCCAGCAGAGCTTAGATTCTTGTATTTAAAGTGTTTTTCTGGGGTAGGGTAGATCACCTCACCCTGGTTTGTGCTGTAGGTCCTTCATTCTGCTTACTGACATTTTTGGTTTTGTCACCCAGGGCATCACGCAACAAATCTGAGAAGAAGAGGAGAGACCAGTTCAATGTCCTCATTAAAGAGCTTTGCACAATGCTGCAGGGCCACGGTCACCCTCTCAAGATGGACAAGTCCACAATACTGCAGAGGACCATCGACTTCCTACAGAAACAGAAAGGTGCTGGAGGATGCTGGCTCTGCACCTGCCCAGCAGCCAGTTTCCACTCAGAAAATGCAAACTGTTTTTCCCAAGCATCTCAGCCACCTAGAGATGACATGAGCCTAAGTGAGGGGCAGAATAAGGCACAGCAGTTGGCCTCAGGAGATGGGTTAGAGCTGAATACATTGCTGACCAGTTAAACATAGATTTGAAAAGATGCAGTGCTGTATGCTTTTTACTGTGGATACATCATTACCCCCATTGGCTTCCACATCCCCTGGCCTGCTTTGTGCATTCTCAAAACAGAACATGAGGAGGGAAAAGCTGAGGAACAGTACCCATTACAAAAGTCAGGGGAGAGGGGATTCTATGCCATCTTCCCAGGTCTCTTGGATTAGGAGATGATAAGCCTGTCCTGCTGCCTGGGCACTCATAAGAGCAGCTTGTGAAACAGCTCCAGAATTGAAAGGAACAGTGCCAGAACTGCAGACACCCTTTGCTCACAGGGATGCTTTACTACTCTAAAATTAACCCATTGATCTTAATTTTTTAAGGTTATCTTCAGGCCACCTAAAACTTCTCCATTTCCTGTTCTTGATTTCTAATGCATTTGTATCATGATGGCATGGAAAGTGACTGTTGCTTGCAGGAAGGCTTTGTGTGAAGAATGATATGAGGATGATTCCTCTAACAGCCTCTTTAAAGAAATCTAGTGTTACTTGAAAATGAAAAAAAAATCCAAGTAGCATGAATCATGTTGCTTTTTTGATATTTTCTCTTTAAGAAATCACAGCACAGACAGAAGCCTGTCAGATTAGACAAGACTGGAAGCCTTCATTTCTTAGCAACGAGGAGTTCACCCAGTTGATGTTAGAGGTAAGAAGAAATTAAATAGACTAGTGAGAAATAATCAGTTCAGTGGAGTAGTTCAGGGATACACAGTTCTTTTTCACCTGTAGGTCCCAATGTTAATGATTCCTACCGTGCTGGCGCATACAATACAAACCTGACAGAGACCAGTGTTGTACTAAATGCTTTGCAGACACAGAATTAAAAATAAGATTTCTTCCCCTTAAAGATAAATGGCTTTTCATTTGGGAATCAAGACTGATTTGGCCTGGTGAGAGAGGAAAAAGAGAATTTCCTTTTTTCAGAAGAGCCACTAGAGCTGGCAGTTTAAGGAAAAGCTTGAAAGGACCTGAAAAAAGCAGAGCAGCTCTCTTCCTCCCACATGCCATTAGCGAGGCAGCACTGCCTGTGCTGCCTCTGCAGCTGCTGGCTGTGCACTGCTGTCCTCTTGATGGGAGCGTTGCCTCTTCTGCTTGAATTGCCTTTAAGTGCATTCAGGAAAACAGCTCTTATACTCCCACCTCTAAAATGCTTTGCCGATCTAGAAACATCCCTCAAGCCTACGTTTCTCTCCTCTTAAGGATGTGGCTCTGGGCTTGTGCTGCATGCTCCTCTGGCAGGGACATCTCCTACCCTGCGTGGGCAACTGCTGCTCTTTGCCCCATCAAAATAAGGGTGTATGCTGTGCTGAGCTGGGAGGTGCTGCTGTGTCTTAGTTACTCCTTTTCATCAGGATGTCATGACTCACCTCTCTGGAAAAGTCTGTTCATTCTTTCTGGGAATCTCTCTTGCCAAACAAGCTAGCTTGTTCCAGCTAAATCAAAACAAATTCCCCCCTTGGAATGGAAGTGGTGGGGGAGAGCAAGCCCTATAATAACTGCTGACTTGCTGGACTCTGGTAGACCATTGAACAGTTTGCTTAAAATCAGTGGAGTTTTTCCAGAGGGGACTCAATTTGAGCAAAGGCAAGTCTGGCAGTGAGGTGGAGGAGATGGTGAATCCTCATCTTTGGCTCCCTGGGGCTAAGCTGCAGAGCAGCCTATGTCTTTAGAAGAGCTGGCTTTGTGCACAGTGCTGACCAGCTATTAAGCCTCACAGTTCTTGATGTTAGAGAAGAATAAGGACAGACACTGCATAAATGTTACAAGGAGATGTTGTGAAGAATAGGGAGAATACAACATCCAAGGAGAAAAGCACAGGCAGTGACTTAAAAGGGACAGAGGGCTTTAGCTCTGGGACAGAAACCACTGCAAATGAGAAAGGGGAAACAAAACAAGCCTTAAAATTGTTTCGTCACTAGCCTTACAAATCAGTGCTTTAAGCAAAATGAATAAAGCTTTAGATCTTCTTCATATTGTCCATAAACTGCTAAAAATACATAATTGTATAATCTTTCTGTCTCTGCTTATCCATCCATCTATCCATCCACAATGCTGGATTTGCCATGATGATATCTGACATCTCCTTACGCATTGAGTTTGTAAACTATTGTGTAATTCAGAACACATAATGGAGTGACTGAAGTCAGCAGGATTGTGTGGGTGTTGAAATTCTAAGCATCACTGTCTCACTTCATGTTAAATAAATACTCACTGGGTGAAAAATATAAGTCAATTTAATAATAATGAGAATGATAAAATAAGAATATAAAAAGAAGGTTGAATTAGACAGCATGTGTAATTTTTATTTTTCCACATTGAACTGTCATTTTTTGGATTAATTTCTGCTAGGTTTAAGCTCTTTGAAGCATCACTAAAGAGTAATTAGTCTAAAATATTTTAACTTTTTCCCTTGCATAATTCTGTTCTGGTATTTTTTTGTTTGTTTTTTTTTTCCTGCCTGTTATCATTAGGCACTAGATGGCTTTCTCATTGCTCTTACCACTGATGGGATTATTATTTATGTATCTGATAGTGTTTCGTCTCTGCTAGGACACTTACCGGTAAGTTCTGACCATGCAACACATTGAAGGCTCATTCCCCTCCTTAATGTAAATCAGTCCAGTAAATCAATCAGCAGGGCTGGGGATTGGTTTTGTCCAACCAAAGAGGCAACTGGCTGTGGGTGGGAGGTCAACCAACAAACTCTTCTGGAGTTTCTCGAGCTCCTGTGAATAACACATTCTCTCCCAGGGTCTGTGAGTTAGCTTAAAAAAACCCCAACTATGGAAAATCACTGTACTCATAGCTCACTATACAGCTAAAGGTCTGGGAGGGGTTTGACCTACCAGGTTAATGGAAAATCTTATGGTTGTGAAATCCATGCTGAAGCTTTTCTTAGATAATATAAATATTTCAGAACTGATTTTATGCTCTTTAAATGATACTGGGTTTTTCTACTTTGAGCCCATAGTCTTTAGTAACAAATATGTGGCCTCAGAGTTTTCTAGGAGAACTTCTAGAAACCAGTTAGTTGTCAGGTGCAGAAATTTCAGCTTGGCCCCTCAAAAACATTTTTTCTCTTTATCTGGTGCCAAGCATGAAGCACCAAGGATGCCCTATATGAGGGCAACTTCAAGCAGAAAGTTACCTGAATTCCATGTGTACAAAGAACAAATCTGTGCTGACGTTTTGGTAGAACCCCTTTAGTCAGAATGTGTGGGTTGATGAGCACTGAATCACTTGCAGGTCAAGCTGATTTTGCCAGATGTTCAGCCTAGAAGACAAACGGAGGATGTAGGGAGGAGCTCTCCCTCTTTTGTGTCATGCTTTCAAAGAAAAATATTTCACTTCTCATCATGTCATCAAGAAGGATTTCTTCTCTAGCCTATATCTGTCTGAACTGAAGGGCAGCCTCTGGGGCTCGTTCAACCTTTTGCAAATAGAGTAGTAATCCTGGGGTAAAATAGTTTAAGGGTTATATTCTGCCCTAGATCCATCTGCAGATTGACTGGGCTTCCTTGTCTTAGGCATCCGCACCAGACCAGCAGTGTCTGTGCTCTGCTGAGGGGTGAAAAAGCATGTGGTTGTGTCAGGCTGTACTGCTGAACATGACAAAGCATTCTTTTGTATCAGTCAGATTTGGTGGACCAAAATATATTAAACTTTCTGCCTGAGGGGGAGCAGAGCGAAGTGTACAAGCTCCTTTCTCCACATGTGCTCATGACAGATCCTGTTGCAGCTGATTTTCTAAATGGTAAGCTCTGCTCTTGTCTGTGGGTCAGAGAAGTTTGCCAGAGGTGAACAGCTCCTGGGAAGTCTGCCCAGAGCTCTCCAGCTGTTTAATGCTCTTGCCTGCCGCTTCTGTTTTGCTGCATTTGTGGGTTTTAGTGCATCACATCTCTAATGTTCTATGTGGTTCCAATACTTGCTCTTTGATTAGGACAATCTTTGTTTTACCATCTGCTTTGTCCCTTGGATGGTAGATGCTTCTCCTCAGGTGGGATGCTAGACAAAGCCTGAGAAAGGAGTGAGGGCTCAAGGAAAAAAAAAATCTAGAGAAATCCCGAACAGTTTTGGCAGAGCCATTATTCCTGAGGAAGCTTCCATCTCTCAAGACACAAGAGAAGCCCTAATGTAACTTAAGCAACAGCCTTTCTATCTGAACAGTCCATCTGGAGCTGTACTGCTGGCTGCTGTCCCGTGTCCCTTCCTCAGGACCAGAGCAGGTGGCAGCATCTTCCCAGCACCTGTGTTTCATTAAGCCTGTGCTGAGCCTCCACCCCTTCCCCAGAGGGTTTGGCAAGGCCACCAAGCAGCACTGGCCTCCCCTCCCTGCTGCCCCATAAGCATCAGTGGGATCTGAGCAGCCTGATGATGTTCTGAGCAGCCTGATGATGCTCTGAGCAGGGGATGGTTTCCCTCTGGCTGAAGGCCATATGGTCTAATCCATAGAGTTCAAACTTGGGGCAGAAAACTGGATTAGAGCTTGGCACAGTGCCCTCCACTGTTAATGGAAAGGCTTAGGGTGAGTTCAGTGCCCTTTGGGTCTAGGTCCTACTGACCAGTGCCAAAGCAGAGTACTGCAGTACCATGAAACTGCTTTGCATGAAATCCTACATCCATGAAGCCAGGGGAAAGCCAGGGCTTCACACTCAGCTTACTGGGGTGACTGCAAATACAAGAAAAAAGGGTGAGAATACATTACCTTAAACAGAAACAGCTGGTAATTGCTACTAGTAGTTATATATTTACTTCTGGGTATCAGAAGCTTCCCAGCACAGTGTGCTCAGATACCACAGCAGCTGGGTTAGTAGATGAATTAAATGCGTGAGCAAGCTAAAGTGCAGACTTCTAATAACATTGTCCGTGTCTCCCTCTCTTTTTCTAATTTCAGCGGAAAAACAAATAGAGTTTTGTTGCCATTTAGCAAGAAGCAGCTTAGATCCAAGTGAACCCCTGATGTATGAATATGTGAAATTTGTAGTGGATTTTAAATATTTTACTCATGGTAAGTTACTGTTCCACCCCTATCTTTGTCTCGCCACCTCTCCCTTAAATAGTCTTGATCTGTAGCATCTTAAAGGCTCTGTTTCTGCTGAAAATGCCCCGTAATTGTCGGGGATAGAGTGAGCTGTGCATACACTGGATATATTTTTCTTACAAAAATGGTGGGGAGTCTGTTGTTCAGAATAGTGCACTTTCCTGGGTGTTGTGCCTAAAGTTGATACCAGACTGAAAATGCCTCTGTTTGACCCACTGCCAATTGTAAAGCAGCCTGCTTACTCAACTAGCCAGTGAAATATGGTATTCTGTTTCATTTGTGGCAGTGAAATGACACTTTACAGAGCTTAAGTACTTTAAGGTGCCTGTAAAATCCTGAATCTTGCAAATATTGGCCTGGAGAAAGGCTGGCAAGGAGAGTGCAGCTGCACACTGTGAGCTGCTCGTATCTCTCTTACAAAGCTGCCTTGCAAGGCACGGGTAGTTGCTTACAGCTGTGTAACTCGCAGCCTGAAGGGTCGTGCTTTAAATAACATCAGCATGGGTCAGCGTGGCATCACCCTGTGGGTAGGAGGAGTTTGTTGCTTGGGTTTCATCAGTCAATGTACCTGTCTTAACACAAGAAGAAAGCTCTCCTTCCTCTTCTTCTTAAATAAATTGTCTGGTTGTTTCTAGTGCCTACACCCTCTTGTAATGGCTTTGAGTCAGCTATTGCTCGAGCTTTCAGGTCAGCCACAGAGGAGCAGATTTGCCTGGTAGCGACTGTTCGTCTTGTCACACCGCAGTTCCTAAAGGTGAGTTCTGTGCAGCCACCCCTGCCCTGGAAGCCTGGCAGGGTCAGCAGCACAGGATGCTTGTGCATGGGTTAGTAGAGCCCAGAGGACATGGCCACGGCTGGGAGTGGGAGATGACATAAGTATATTTTGGAAGGGGAAGGTACAAGGCGGGAGCTGTTTTTGAGAAGAGGTGGTTTTGTGACAGGGTGTCTCAGAGGGGGCAGCTTGGGAAGCTCCAGGACAAGGTGGCCAGCTACACCACTTGGGAATTTGCAGCCTTCAAAGACGTGCATCCACCACTGTTCCTGTAAGGAAGCCATCTGCATCTTGAAACATTGAAAACGTGTCATGGCTCTTCCTGCTGGTCTGAAAATGTCCCACAGCACTGTGCACTGATGACAGGGATAATAACCCTAGGTGCTGCTTGCTCAAGAGGGCATTAGCCAGCTCAGTTAGAGGCTGGACCTGGAGCTGTCATCCATATTCAAATACCAGTATTTGCAAAAAGCTGGGGAATTTTGCCTAGAGAGTGCAAGACTCTCTTTGACTGTTTATCCTAGCTCTGAAATTCAGCTCAAGGTAAACAATTCAGCCATTTTTCATCAGTTCATGCATCTATAAAACAAGTCTTACACATTCCTTAGAGGAAAATCAGTCAAGTGCTTTAAAAGCACTGTGTTTTGCTGTGGTTTATTATATCAACAAGATGCATCCTAGGTTTTGATAGCGGGCTTTTTTTTGTCATTTCATAGAATTAAATGTCTGAATGTGCCCACTGTTTTGCAGGAGCTCTGCAATGTTGAAGAGCCATGTGAAGAATTTACATCGAGGCATAGTTTAGAATGGAAGTTTTTATTCTTGGACCACAGGTAAAAGATTTGTGTTTAGTCACTGAAGAATAAATAAACTGTTGTTTAAAAATAGAAAACTTTGTATACCTATTGCATGAGATCCCAAATGGAATAGTTCTAATTAAATGCAACTTAGTAAGTAACAGTACTCTGAACTCAGCTATAAGGTATCCTTAAATGCTTCACTGTTTTCCACATTTAAGTAAGAAACCATGGAAAATGTCTAGAAAAATGTCTGATCTCCTGAGCAAAATAATAAATCATTAAAAGTGAGCAGTGTGGGTCCCAGTACATTCCCTGTGTTTGTTTAGCTCCTCTGTTTTACAACTCCAGCTTCTGGAAACCTTTCTGAATCTTTTGTTGCGTCAATAAACTTTTGACTTTTTACCTTGAGAAATTATAGAATTTCTAAAAAACAAAAAAACAGTGGATTTTATTATTTAATTGTAGATTAGTTTTGACAATGTAATATGGTGGTCTAGAATTTAGCCTGGTGGATGAAACAGACTGGAACCAGTTTATTAAGATGCTTAATTTAGGATTATTTTTCTTCAAAAGAAGCTGGAGGGTTTTATTCACTCTTTTACTTGTCTGTATTTGACATGTGCATAAGCACATTGCAAAATCCTACCCTTTTCATTATCCCGCCCCTTGTGAGCTGTGCAAAGGTTGTCATTACTAAAAACAGAAGGCTAGTAAATAAGGCTCTAAGGAAAAAAAATATCAGTGAGGAAAAAAGTCTAAATACCATCTGCATATTTAGAGCAAGAGAGGGCAAATAAAAATGACTAATAGCTTCCATTTATATAGAACACAAAGTGTGTGCCTCACATCATACCTTGAAACATGGAGGAACTGACCCTGCAATTGATTATGCATGGTTTGGGACAGTCAGACAATTATTAATTCAGATGAGATCTTGCTGGAGTGGCTTTGTTAGACTTTAATTCGCCTGTCTGATAATGCACATTTTTAGAATCAGCCAATTAATTTTAAGATTTGGAAAAGAGCCCTAAGCCCCTCACGTCACTGATGAAGTGAGATGCTTTTCCACAGGGCTGTATCCCAGCAGCTCCTGTGAAAAAGGTGAGTAGGAGCTGCTTTGAAACTTGTCAAAGAGTCTTTTGATGAATCTGGGTTATGACTCAGAGAGGAATCTCAGCTGGGTACCTGCAGACACTCCAGTCCCACTGATGTCCCCAGTGAGGAAGCCATTGTTACTGAGAGGAAATTAGGATGATGCAGATGCTGAGGCAGAGTTTGTGATAGACCCAGATGCAAGCAGTCAGCTCAGACCCAAGAATGAGCAGGAGATCGTGGGAGTTGTCTCATTTAATCACTGATTCCAAGCTCTCTCCAGTACAATCTGCAGGGCACTGGGAAACGTTGCTTGTTCTTGCTGATTTGCATCACCACAGGCTGCCTGACACTGAGGTGTGCCATTAGCAGGGGCAGAGGGTACCCCACAGGAGCTGGAATCAGGACCTTTGCTGATCACAATTCAAATCAGAGTAAAGATAGATGCAATAAAGCGATTCCACAGATCTGGATAAACATGAGAAAAATAGGAAAAATCTGTATTCTGGGTCTATATGGGAATATGTGTAGAGGAAAAAAAAACATCAATAATGATATGTTTCTCTTCTGCACTGTGGTACTGTTCTTATTTTCCCTTCATTTATTAAAGGAGTGTACCCAAAAGACTCTCTAAAGACTGTACATTACCATTTGCACAGCAGGTTGCAGATCTCAGGACTGGAACTTAAGCTAACAAGGCACTTTTAAATTGCTCCACAAGGCATCCTCTTGTTAAATGACAGATGAGGAGCATTTTGTGGTTGCTTTCTCTTATGAAGAACTCTGGTGATATTCAGGAAATATACTACTTTCCTGATCAGCTTAAATGTTTATCTGATGTTCATCTGAAAGACATTATGGTCTTGAATATAAGCATGTCATTTAAAATAGAATAGTGATGATTCTGCCAAAGAGACAGCAAGGAAGGACACTTCAATAAATGCACATACTATCATCATTGATAGAAATCTGGGTCATGTGAGGAAAAGGAACAGAGTGCTATGAAAAGTTACTTGAATAAATAAAGCTGTACTGTGGCAGAGACCACTGTGTGCTCAGCACACTCTGTTCCAAGGGGTTTGCTGTCAGGTGGAGGCCCAGCTCCCCCAGCTAACCCCTTGTGCTGAGTCTCAGGAGCTCCTGCTCACACCTTGCTCCTCCTGGGATTGCTGTTGAGCAGATCCCTAGATCTGCTGGGATCTTTGGTCCTTCTTTCCAACTCCTCATTTCCCATTTGGTTCCAGACTGCCCACAGCTGTGGGGAGGAGGGAAGTTACAGACCTGCCTGGTTTCTCTGTGGCTGAATGACCAATGCCCACTGTGTCTCTCAAGAAGACAAATGTGGAGCTGGGTGGCTCAGCCAAGACACAACTTCACACAGTAATAACCAAGAAACTCAGGACTGATCTATCCAAACCCATATGTAATACACTGAAATAACTTTGTCCTCATAGGCTTGGTCACTTTATAGCCTTCTTCCTTAAGAGCACTCAGCTTACCAGGGGAGGGGCACAGGAGAGACAGGTTTGATAGGCACCATTGCCTTTAGGCTGCTCCATTTTGAGTTACTTACCATTTTGCCCTGTTCCTGAGAAACACACTGAACTTGGCAGGTGAACTTGGCACTGAACTTGCTATCAGCAGCCAGAACAAACAGGTGAAGCCACATTAGCACAGGTCCTGCCTCTGAGTGCTTGAACTGGTGCAGGCAGGAGTGTACCTGAGCACTGTGAGATGGGAGGGAGCAGGGTTTCCCCCCACATTTCAGTGTTGTTTCATAATCATAACCTATCAGACTCTGGTGAAGGCTGTGTTAGAATAGCTACTTTTAAAAAAGTCTCATGTTTTGCTTATAAAAATGAAAATCTAGGATTGATAGCAGAATAGTGAGGTAAGTCATTGCAATGTGCCTGTCTAAATACTTCATCAATTCCTTCTCTACCAAGCAAAGCAAAACCAGCCCTAAATCAGACCCATGCCTATTGCCATCTGTACTACCAGCACAGAAAGTTTTACTGGCTACAGTTTCCCAAGCTTTTCCAGGGCAGCAGCTACTTTTTCCCAAGCTGGTCCTGACACGCGCTGCAGCTTCCCACTTATTCTCTCTTCTACAGTTACTACCCAGATGACACTTACATCCAGCCTACCAGATAATTTTACTCTAGCTCCAAGTTGTTATGTGCAGGATCAGCCATAGCATTTCTCAAGCTGTGTCTCACAAGCATCCTTAATGATTTGAGTCACTCACATATGTACATGCCTTTCTCTACACCCACATAATGAATAGGCTGTGAAACAGTAAACACACACCTTTTCATTTTCTCAATTTTTACCTCTCTCTGGTTTTTTTTGTTTGTAAATGAAAATACATCACTGTCTATATGAAAATCCACTCCAGACCTCCCTTCCAAAGCTTTTTGTTGCTGGTATCACAGCTTATCTGCCAGGATGTCAAAGTGTCAAATTTTGTGCTCACGCCCTGCTCTTTGGTTCCTTTCTAGGGCTCCACCTATTATAGGATATTTACCCTTTGAGGTTCTGGGAACATCCGGGTATGATTACTACCACGCAGATGACCTGGAGCTTCTTGCTAGGTGCCATGAACACTGTGAGTTGCCCTGCCTTGGCCATGTGTCTGTCTCTGATCTCCTTTGTCACTTGTGCAAAACCTTTTACTGTCATTGCAAAAGGCTTCTTCTTCAGGGGTATGCGGTGGCTCTCCCTTCCCATGACAGACTGTCACAGCTGATACTTACCTGAGAGGCTGAGATCTGCAGAATTCGCTCAGATCAGGAATTGTTTGTGCAGGTTTCCTAAACTGGAAGATACCTTGTTTGAGCACAGATTGTCTCAGAGTGAAATGAGAGTAAAAGATTGGGAGTCAGAACTGTCCCCCCCCTGCCCTGCAAGTTTTTTTGTTGTCACAGCTTATGGGGTTTTGCCATTCCCCTCGGCTCTGGAGTTAGTCAGGAGGCTCAGAGCTCACCAAAACACCTTTTGAGAGCATCATTTGGAGCACCTGCCTCTGCAATTAGGTGTTGTGAACATCACTTACTCGTTAGTAAAATGCTTCTGGAGATTCAGAATTATTTTACATACAAAAGTACTGAACACAGTTTCCCTGTAGGTGAAGATGGCTCATGTTTGTTCTACCTGAAAGGAAAGCAACAAAGCAGAAGAGTCAAGTTCAGGCTAATGAGTAAAAACCAAATAAAGTCCATGAAGTTTATTTTCATGCAAGGAGAAATAGTGTGGCCTGTTGGAGCCAAGGGCAGAATGAGAACTTGTGTGATTTCGGGCAGTGCAGCCAAATGCTGAAGAACCATGTCGTGCTGAGAGCTGGAGCTAACATGAGGAAGGGCAGAAGTTGTCTGCAGATGTGGCCTACTTTTAATCAGTGTGCAGTTCCTACCAGATGTGAGATGCTTTGTCCCCAAGACCTGGATTTTTTCATTTTATTGGGAGGATTTCAGTCTGAGTTATTGAGCCAGTTATGTGTGTCCTTTGCTGGTTTTGCATTGCCAAGCACTGCAACAAAGAATAACTACATACTTTGTAAAATGCATCTAGGTAATCAGGTATTTTGTTAAGAAATATTACTTACAGGTTTCATGTTGGAGACACTGTCTGTCTCTCTGCTAACTCCACTTGAAAGAAGAATGTTTTGTCAAAAGGAAACAAGGACACCCCAGAGAGTGGAGCAGGCGGGATGCTGTAATTGCTCTGAAATGCAGAGCAGCATGATGCTGGGACCAAGAAACTCCATCAAGAAGCCCCACAGCCCACTGGAGAAAACTCATCTATGAGCTGCAAACCACCCTTGTCTGCCATGAACCCCCTACCAGTTTAATGCATGAGGAGCTGAGGGACCTAGAAGAGAATGGGGAAAAATACTTTTCTGTGTGTCAAGTTTCCCTGCTGCCCTTCCCTGCTGCCTGCTCTTCCCTTTCCAGGCAAAGCACTGGTACAGCAGCTGCCAAAGAAGTGGGTTGCCTGGCTGAGCACATAGAGGAAGCTGTGACAGGGGGGCTCATGATTGTGTCAAATGCAACAAAAGTGTAGATGGGGATATTAACAGAGTGTTTTAACTGCTCTCAAATACAGTACTTCTTAGTACTGTTTGCTTCAAAGACAATTCAGATTCAAGTGAGATACATACCCAGACAGTGGCCTTGTGGTAATGCATGTGCATTGGTATAGACAAAAACTATATTGAGAGTGGGTCAGATCATTCAGCAGAGAATCAATTTGATGATTTATATTCTATATCATTATCATCCAGGCGTTCGTTTTACCTACTAGAAGAAAATTTGTACAATACACCTGTAGGAAAGGATCTTTTCATTTTACTGCATAGGGAAACAAAGTGACTTAGAGAAATTGCTTCAGGACATATCTGCCAGGACTAGGAACTGAGGGATCCCCAGGATGTCATGTTAACCAGAAAATCTCTGCTAAGTGCTTCATCTAAAGCTCATCACTGTTAATGGGATCACTAAAGAAGTTAGATATTTTAACAAAATGGAGGTGTGCAGGTGAATAAAAAAACACTTGGGTTAGTGTGGCTTGCTAAGTTCCTGTTTGTCATGTTGACATTTTGGGCAGACATCCTTCCCACTGTCAAGTGAAATGGGTTTGTTTAAACCACATTTGTACCTTACTTTGCATTAATTGTGGGTACTTTAAATGAGTGTGTTTCATTTTGTGCTCCCAGCACAGAAACAATTAGTGTGGTAATTTAACATAGTTCCCCTCATTATTTTCCAGTTGTATTACAGCACCTGAGATTTTTCTGGACATAGCCTGATAATACATACCAAGTTGGAGTAGGCCAGGTCTTGGAAGAAAACGCTCAGTTAAAACTCCACTATTTTGAATTTTTTCTGCAATTGTTAGGATTCTTACTTTACATCTTCAGTCTTTGAAATGTACTTATGAAAGGCAAATAATATGTTTAATTAATGTTATTTATGCTTATTTCAGGGAGCCCATAAGTTACAAGGATGTAGCTAGTTATATAGTTATACTAGTTATAAGAGAAATCTCAAAACAGCAAAGGGCACTCCTGAAAGTCAGCAGAATTACCCCAAACAAATTACCCAGCTGAGTACATGGTTGTGCATCATCTGTCTTGTTTATAAAGCTCAAGAACCATTTTAGCACTGCCCCAGTCTGGGAGATGGGTATGGGACTGAATGGTTTTTCTAATCACCTTTGCACCATGAAATCCCTGTTTGCTATAAATGGCTTTCTCTTTTTGTTAAACAGTGATGCAGTTTGGAAAAGGAAAGTCCTGTTACTATCGGTTCCTGACCAAAGGGCAGCAGTGGATATGGCTGCAGACACACTACTACATCACCTACCACCAGTGGAACTCCAAGCCTGAGTTCATCGTTTGCACTCACCTGGTAGTTAGGTAGGAGCAAGCACCAAACTCTTCACTGTGTGTTTTGTCTCAGTGTTCAGCCATTGCTTTTTCTAGTTCTGTTTCATGTTAACCAAATTCTTGCTGTGCCTACTGACACTCTAAGATTATGTGAATTCCATGAAACTATTCTGAGAGGGAATATGTTTTATTAAGCCTGGAAGCTACCTTTGGCCAAATCTATCTGTCTAGATTATCTATCTATCTATCTATCTATCTATCTATCTATCTATCTATCTAT